>APFE031051301.1:5572-38009 GCA_000404065.3 Pinus taeda | reverse complement strand
AAATCTCTGTGCATATGTGTTTTTATGTGTTATGCTCTCGCATTGTTTATTTTTTTGTGATTTAGAATTTGTATGCAGGTAATTTCTGTACGGGGTTAAAACCTACACCAAAAACAATCTTAAATCAGTCATGTTCAAACAGAATTCCCTCCGCAGGTCGACGCTCAATTCTTCCCTGAGGTTCTAGACCTGAACCTCCTCCTAATTCAGCAAAATAATGACACCCAACCTAGCAAAAACACCTAGACCCTCAATTGCACTCAGACTCGCGCCCCCCTGAAGCTTCCTACTCAAAACCTCAGGTACATCCGACTCCTTGGGTTTTTTCCCATCAACCGATACCTAACAACTAACTCGCAGTGACCTCAACTTCAGCCGTCAGGCCTTCACAGAGGCCATCTGAGCAAAATATAAACTTAAACCATAAAAACTAAACATACCATTATTTATTTTATAGCAGCTGCAGGAATATGTGATGATGTGTATCGTGTGAACAAGATGATGATTTGAGATCCCGATGGACTTCCATTATTTCCCAGTCGTTCGCCATAAAATCCCAACACTGCTCCTGGTCCATCCTTCCCATTCTAAGCATCCTCCCATGAGTGAACAAGGATGTTTTGTGCACTAGAATTAAATGTTTCTCCGAAATCCCCATAATCCTGCAATCACCCGAGATGGCGTGCCATTCTTTTCACCTTGAACTAGGGAGTGGGAACTGAATACACACCCAGAGGTCTCTTTCATGAACAAGTGTAGTACCAGGATGACGACATTGATATGTCGCATATGTAAGCAAAGGATGCTCCTTCCACGAGGCTCCATGATAGGCCACATCTCTAATGTAATGATGCAACAGGGCCCAAGGGACAGGGGGATGAGGTGGGAAAGGGTGGAGAACATGGCAGGAATGGATGGGAGAGGGGAGAGACAGTGAAAATGAGAGGATAAAGGTGGAGGGAAGGGAAGGGGGGTTAAATAGGGAAGAGGGGAGGTGAAGGGAAGGGGAGAGGATGGATAAGAAAGGGGGATGGATAAGGGGAGGGTGGAGGGGCCAAAAAGGCACCCTAAGAAATTTTAAAACCATATCCCCAATTCCAAAATTTGTTGACTCCCTTGCAAGGCTAAGAGCTACCTCCATAATCCAAAATTTGTATCTCATCAACACACTTATGGAATGTTAGTCATGCTCACGACCTCATTCAAAATGCACCTTTCTTTACTCAACTTGCATACATGGTTAGCCTGTTTGTCAGCTTCATGGTTATTTCCTCTGAGAATATGGAAGAAAGACACCAATTCGAAGGAGGGGATCAACCCCTAGGATCTCTTGATAATTTGGTTCAAGGTAGTGTTTTTAGCTAATGAAGCATATATCATATGCCTAATAATTATCATGGAGTCTCCTAAAACCTGTATTTTTTTTATGTCCTTCTTTTGAGACAGAGTTAGGCCCAGGAAAAAGCCATACGCTTTTGCTTGGTTGTTGGTCTTCCATCCTAGCCCCCAAGCATATCTATATTCAATGATTCCTTCAGGATTAATGAGAATCCCTCCCCCTCCTGCTACCCCATACTTTGGTTGTTAACACAAGTGTTTAGTTTAAATAAAAAAGTTACACACATAGTTTTTCATTGATTCTTATGCACTTACAAGGAAGGAGTGTGGAGGTAATGAGAGGATTTCCACACTCCCGTACAATGAACTAGATTATTGTGCAGGAGTGCGGAGCTCTGCACAATGAGCTACTTAACTCAATAGCTCAACACTTCCCTCCATACCATTACTATTATATTCCATAATAAGTATAATTGGGGTTGATTGGGCAAAGCACTTATGGGCCATGGCCAAGAGTTCGAGCAATAATTTTTCCTTCAGAATGTCTTTCTTAGACCAAGCATCCATCCCTAGTCACTACTATATAATTCACCAACAAGTGATGGAAATACCCCAGTGTTGTAATTAGGTCATGCCTTTATGTGGTCCTTAATGTGGCCGGTTTCTTAGTTGTTCCTTCTATGGGAAATTCCATTATTGTCTTCCTTAGTTTCATTGTCCCGTTTGCAGACCTCGAGAAGACAAAACGATCTCAATCCAACACTATTGCATCCACAACACCGTCATGGGCATTGAGTGACTCTATGCATTTAAAGTGACTTTAGGCATCTTTCTCTTATTCATATATCACACTAATACAAGAAGATTGTTTCAGCCATAATTCAACATGAATATATCATTCTTGACAAAGAAGCTTCCTTGTGGAGTTGCCAACAAGTGAAACAGTTGGTTGAATCTGAGATGGTGTTCTTCACTAGCTAACTGTAGCATGCTGCTAACAAAGACAACCATGCCACTAATAGGACCTGAAGGATGGAAATCGATAGCACTGACAACATTCTTTCATTGTTGGAAGGGAAATCCCGTGAGCTTCGCCACAATGCTTACCAACCTATGGTGCTTCTACCCCTCAACTATCATCATGGAGGTTTCCTGATACAATGTCACTAGATTGGCTTTGCTGGTATCGAACATGTTGTAGTAATGTTCAACAAAGGCCTTCTTCACTATGTTCGGTTCCATTATTTTGGGCTCAAAAACTATCTGGTGAGAGCCCAAAACTAGTCTCGAATGGACTTCATTACACCATCTAAAATTTTCAGATGACTGTTGTAACATAATTATTAGTTAATTAATTAATAATAATTAATGTTAATGAGTTGTATTAATAATTAATTGACTATTAATAATAGTTAATAGATAATTAGCTATTATTATTAACTGGATCGTTTTAAGAATAAGGACCTTCGCACAATTGAGTAGACAACACTTGTGCGGAGGTCTTCCACACAAGGTCCTCTGCACAATCAACTTTCGCACAAAGACCTTCGCACACCTCCACACAAGTGTCTTCTAAGCATGTAAGAGATAGTTGGATCACGTTTCTTTGCTAATAAAATAGAAACAAATAATTTGAAATATATGCATCATTAAATTATGTAAGTTAACCAATATGGAATGGTATTGGGAATTATAACATAGTTTTCATAACATGAAAATATAATAACCAAGATGTCACTCTTTGATTTTTTTTTAAAAGATATAAAGTTATCATGTTGTCCAATGATGCTCAAGAGACTTTTTTTTAGTAAGAAAAAACGTTTGTTATATGAAAAAACCATTACATCTTGTCCAATTGGAAGCTACATATCGAGTTCATCATTTATGAGAAATTCAACATGTGAGCTATAGTGAGCAGTATGAGAAAATATAAAACAATAACCAACAGAGAGTAGATCCTCCAAGGCCTTAGGCCGAAATCAGGGACCCTAAACCAATTGCCCATATATGAGGACCCAAAATTTGCAACATATAGGCCATCATAAGTCAGTGTAATACAAAGACATAGTAAGAGCAAAAAACAAAATAATGTATGGTGTCATTTATGGCCATATTGTGAAAGAGAAAGAAAAACACGAACTAAATCACCAACAGAAGACCATCATCCAGGGAGTGGCATGTTGCCAACATCCATAGAGCTGGCATCCATCTCCAGAGTGATATGAAAGCTTCCAATGGAGTCCATAATAACCAACTTAGACATGGCATCTGCAATAGTATTAATTTCTCTGTGTATATGTTGTAAGGAAACATTTTGAAATGTACCTCTGAGACATATAATGTTCCTAAACCAACCCTGAAGATGTGGACGGGAAATAGTGGAAATTCCCAGCACATGGTTGATAATGGCTTGTGAGTCTCCATAGATCTGCAGTCTCTAACTATCCAGGAATCTTGTGAAACATAATAACCCCCAAAGGGTAATTTATTTAGCGCTCATGCTAGTCCCCCTTCCTCCTTCCTAGTGGATCATATATTGTTGGTTATGGTTTATGCGAATCCACACCTCACATCCACAAATTTTGCCATGTTCTGCACCATCGAAGTAACTAGTCGGGAAGGATATAATCATACCATTTTTTCTGTGAGAGACTGCATGAGGCATAGTATTGGACAACAACAATGGTTTTAGCTAGGAGAGAGTGTTGTTGATAATTTGGTCTACATTGAGGGATTTTCCCTTAAAAATAATATAATTCCTTACCTTCCAGATTTCCCAAAATATCACAAGGGGGATTTCCATCTTACTTTTGACCCATCATTTCCACCATATCAAGCAAGCTTCAATAGACACATGTGCAATATGAGTGAAATAAAGTAAAATAGAGATCTTAGTCCATACCTCTACAACAATTGGGAAAAGAAATAGGATGTGAAAATTGTTCTCCTCCTCCATTCTGCATAAGGAGCATTATTCTAGTCCATTTGTGCCTCTCTTCCTTAGATTTCCCCAAGTCAATGTCTTATTTTTCCATGCTAGACATGTATATAGAATGATTTTGATTGGGATCTGGACCTTCCATAATCTGGTAAACCAACTTATGTTTTGTGTATGTTGCAACATATGTATAGATAGGTATCTGAGACAGAGATAGAGCCCTGTACTAATCTCCCATCCCACCCAATCTAATCACCAATATCATCTTTGTATATTCCAAAATTGTGCATTGCATTGAGCAGTCTATCCCAACTCCCAGTAACAACTCCTATCAATCCAATCTCCTCTGCCCTTTTCCATATTGGAGTGATATCAAACCATGTTTTGATTTCCTGTGCGAAGTAAAAGTACCCTTTGGAATTAAGGTTGTGTGTAAGGGCATCAGATTAATGCATCTCAATCCCTGTGCCCATGATACGATCCCTTGCCAATAATGATCTCCTTCCCCAAGCCAAATATCCAGCATGCACGTTTCAAAAGCCAATACTTGATCTTATTGAAACTGATCCAGATGGTGGATCCAATAGGATTTTATATAAGCTCCTCTCTCATCTAGTGTGTGACCTTAATTCCCCTTAAATATTTGGATTTGATGATATGTCCCCATAAACATTTACCAAACTCGCCATAAGGATTTAATCAGGAGGGCCCAACCAAAATTTTTTATATTCAAGATCCCCCAACCTCCTAGACTCTTAGGCATGGTGATATTTTCGATCTTGGTGAGGTGGAATTTGAAGGATTTTCCAGATCCCGCCCAAATAAACTTTTGCATCATACCATTAATTTTTCTAATGATAGTGGTTGGGAGACATTAAAGATGTGCCCAATATACCACTAATTGTTGCAGGACTGTTTGTGTGAGGGTGTCTCTTCCACTGAGAGTTAAGAACCTATGTTCCCATCCATAGATCTTTTTATTGGAATCTATTGACAATCCATAACCAATCATTGACCCTATAATTATTTGGCTTAATGTTGAAACCCAAGTATTTTAAACCTGAGTTGATCGATTTTTCTTCCACTCCAAATATGTTTGCAATATATTCAATATCCTCCTGTTGCCCCTTCGCATATATAACAATAAATTTCCCTTATTCATAAGTAGCCCTAAAGTGTTTCCAAACCTATAGAATATGTTATGTAAAGTAGTCCACTTCATCCTAGAAAGCATGCCAAAAACAAGTATATCATCTACAAAGAAGTTGTGTGAGATCCTAATGTCGCAACCCACAGTGAGTGCTTAAATGTCGTGCTCCAAACAAGCATTTTTAATTTTGAGGCTGAGACCATCCATGATTAGAATAAATAGAAATGGTGACAGTGAGCATCCCTGTCGTAGTCCTTTGCCTGCCCCAAAGAAAATTGTAGGAAATCCATTAATAATGACCGCATATCTGATTGTTGTAACACATGCCATAATCCACTCAATGTTATGCATTTCCAGGCCAATTCTATGTAGAACAATGTGAAGGTATGCCCAATCAACATTGTCATATGATTTTTGCAAATCCACCTCCATGATAGCAACTTCCATTTTCTTTGTGTGAATGGAATGCATACATTCTTGTGCAGTAGCAACCACATCATGTATCAATCCTAAGTGGACATGGTATGTGTAATACTAAGTGCTATGATTTTAGAGATGAGCTTGTATACCAGGTGTTTGGTCAATTTAGTGTCCTAAATTTCTCTACATAAATTATCAATCTGGGTATCGTAAATTGATGAAGTGTAGTGCACTGTTTGTGCTAGATAACCCTTCTTACTTCGTTTTTTTTGTGTTTTATGTTGTTTTGGGGCATTTTTGGTCTTTTCATTCCTAATGATTTACAATGTGATTATCAAAAACTTAAATCTAACTTTCGTAGAGACTGCTCAAAACCTAAAAATGAAAACATAGCTTAAGAGGGACCTGGAAGCAGAGCTTAAGAATGAAATGAAAACAAAGTTTCTATTCCTGTTTCACTATTATTTCCAAATCATGAATTAAAACTGAAAGTGAAATTTGCAGTTGATGTCTAACTAATTACTGAAATAAAACTAAATGAAATACTTAGTTACTCTGCCTCTCAATTTTGGGAGAAAGTCTCCTTGGGATGACATTTGAGGAATTATGTACTTCATTATTCTAAGAGAAAACAAATACAGAGATGCAGCAAAGACTCATTGCATAAATGAAATGTTCAACCACTTAGTTTAGGATGAATTATTATCTTGAAGGGTTTTTTCAGAAACATTCATTAACACCATGAGTCAATAAACTAAAAATAAAATGGCAAAGACTGTAAATGGCACTGATTAGTCTAATTGAGAATTTAAAGACTAGTAAAATAGTGAATGAAGTAAATTAGATTACATTACTGAGTTTCATCTTCTAACTACTGATAAAAACTAGAAAGAGATCAAGCAAATAGAAGCTACTCTAAATTATGAAGACTATTAATAAGAAAATGATGAAAATTGCATTATAAACATTGTTAGTAAGAAAATGATTATAAACACTGTGAAAGAAAATGATGAATTTACAGTTAAAAAGAAGAAGAAAAATAAAATGAAATGGAACCTTCTTCAGTGTAGGGGCCCTCTCCAACTGAGTAGGCTATGCGTGCTCAATCAACTCCAAGAAAAATCCTTCAGATTTTCTTAAAACATGCAGTCTTCATATTAAAAGCAGGGACACAAAATGCCCAGAAATTACAGAGTTCAGAACTTAGATTCCACAATAAAACTATCACTATTACCACTTACTTCTTCGGTCCTTTACACAGGTATTTATAAGAAAAACCATACAACTGTTTGTGGAGAAAAACATGCTACAATCAAACACGTAGAAGACAGATATGTGTAATTTCTTCCTCAGCTGCTAGAAACATAAATCCAAGACATGGTGGCTGTTGGATTCGGTTGTACAGGTGGTTGTTGGAGTCTGTAGGTACAGGTAGTTGTTCCGGATAACGCTTCCCATCACTGTGAAACATGTTAATTAACCACGAAATAGAGTCTTGTTACCTTCGGTCTCTCTGCATTTGACTTATCCATTGACCATAGTCTTATGCCATCTTCTTTGTCGACCTGGGCTAAATGAATAGGACAGGGTCCATGTCACGATGATTTCCAAGCTGCACATGTAGCTAGTTTCTCCTTCTGACACCTGGAACTTGTTAGAGCATGAAGGTAGCTACGAAACAACTGATTAGCTGCAGAATAGGCTGCGTTCCGTAGCTAATATACAAAAATTTATTCAAACAACAAAACATAAAAGCATAACATGTAAATCACTAAATGTCCTCCTCAAGAGAGCATATATTGGTCATTGGTGATGAGAATGCATCTTTCTCATGGGAAGACAAAGAAAAGGAATGAGAAGAGTTGCTAGGGAAAGAGTAATTTTGAGGCTCAACATACCCCCACTACAAAATCATCACATGTCCCCATGCAATTTTCAAAAATGTGAACTTCTTTCTCCTATTGCATATGTTCTGACACTTCTGCCAACACGTCCAACTTCCTTTTCTTACTTCTCTTTGCACTGACTTCCATCCTGGGCTTCTTCATAAGAAGTTTGTATTTGAGGTTAATGAGTGTTCTACTCAACTTCCTATTTTTCTTGTACCATAATCCCAGGTGTAGCATTGTGTTATCATGAATGGCTCTATCCAGCTTGTTATGTTCCCTCAAGGTTTCATTTTCTTTTTTAATGTGCCTGTTCAAAATCTCCAACTTAAATATTTCTTGTTTGAGAGAGCTAGTTAGAGTTTCTTGTGGATTGAGAGGCTGCTCTAAATTGGTTGAGGATCCTGGATCCATTGAGGTACTCTTTTTCTCTAATGACTCTATGTAGTCATAGATTTGCTGTTGTACTAGATCTATGCCAGGAGAAGCTCTGCTTGGGCTGCCTTCAAAATTCTGTGGAGGGGAGTTTTGCGGACTGTGTTCAGATGGGATACTGTCAGGAGATTGAACTGGGGTTTATTCTTCTAAGTTTATGAACTGGGCTTCTTTTGATGTTACCTTCTTCATCGTATCTTGGAGTCTAGAGCTCCTTCTCAGGTTTTGGAAGCTTATGGTTTCTTCTCTTGTGTCCTTCTTCCTCTTTCTTATCTCCCTATTTTTCTTGATCTGCTCCTTAATCTTGGTCAGTCTTTCGGAGAGTAATTGTTCATCTTCTTGTGGTGATGAAGGTTCATGAATGTCTTCATCGATTTCTTCAGCTCTCTCTTTCATTTTTCCTTGAATCTGCTTCCTATCCTCTAGTTTAGAAGCTATCTCTGCATCATTCTTTTGTGAGGAGGTTTGAATATTAATGCTGCTCTTTCTCCTCCTACTTTTCTTACCATGACTCTCCTCGGGTGACTCTTGAGCATTCTGGAAAACATTTCTTGCCAAGAAATCTGCCCATGTATCCCCTATACTTCTCAAATGGAATTCAACTAGTATTTTCACTAATCCATGATGATACATAGTTGTTTATATGGATTCAATTTTCTTTTGGACATTTGTAGCCATCCTTCTCAGATTGTTTAGAAAGAAGAAGGGAAGGTTGATGGTTCCATTTTCCGAAAAATTCATTAATAAGCATATATGGTAAACAGACATAGACCCAAATCTTCCTTCACATGTAATGAATTTTTGCAATATTAACAACATATTACTCCATTTGTTCTTGAGTGCTGAAATAGGAATTCCCTTTCTAAATATTGTAACATCCATACCTGGATTTCTAAGGATCACTTCCCAATATTCACCATGAAATTACTTGTTCTTAAACCATCTTTCTCCTTGTCTCAGCAGCTCTGTTTCTTCTACTATAAAGGATTTTGTGACTGCAAATTTGATATCTCCTATCTCCACTTCTGTGCGATCAAATGACCTTGCAAAAGACTTGGTAATTTCCTTGTGGTAGTCGTCAAATTTCTCAATAAAATTTAACCATCCAGCCTTATGTAGCATCCCTTTAAGCTGTGGATACCCCTCCATATACTTTACCCCTATGGGCTCTGTCCCGACAATAAACCCCATATCCCTTGTTTTCGGTTAGCCTTCAAAATTACTCTCACTATCTATAAAACAAGTGCTATTTAAGAAATGGAATGACTGTGTGTATGGAAATGGAATGATTGCGTATATATGAGAGTGGAAAGACTGTGTGTATATGAAAATGAAATGACTGTGTGTATGAAATGGCTATGTGAATATGAGAGAAAAACTTAAGATTTGGCATGTAATAAATACATAGTAAGGGTTTAGAGAGTCGTGGATAGGTAGGTCACATCGTTATCTTGACCGTTAATAGGTGTAGTTGTAGAGGACCATTTGAATACAGGCTATGGAGTTTGAAGCGGAGATTTTTTATGAAAGAATCATTGAAACCGTTTGTCATTAAAGTTGGAAGATATGGCAGAGACATCGTGGTGGTCAAATAAAATGATGGTTGATTAAGGATACATGTGATTATACATACTATACAAACTTATGTTTTCAAATTTCTTTTTGGAATAAATTTTTGCATTTACCTTTGGAACCTTTACCTTTCACTTGCTAATTTTTTTGATGTTGATCCACAGGTACCTTGAGCATGATTGGTCTTCAAAATTGATTTTTCTTCAATTCCCTGCATACATGATTTTATTATGAACTGTACACGTGTGACTGAACTGATAAACAAATTGTAGCTGCAGAATCAGATTAGCTGCAAAACAGAATCAGCTACAAAACGTGAAACAGAATGTGAAATATGGCTTATGGATCATGAATGAAATGGAAATGGCTATGTAAGTGAAATGAAATGAAGATGGAATGAATACTGCTAAAGGAAAAATTGAAAAATTTATTGATGAAATATGACTATGGAATGAAGTGAAACTGCAAAAATAAAATAGAGTGAGGTGAGATGAGATGATGAATTTTGTAGAATCTAAACTACAGAGTGATTGATGCTTGTTGTCACTACTTATTACAAAAATAAAATGGAAAATATAGGGTGTCAGAAACCTTTGATTTTCACCTTGTATTTTTTGTATAAGTATGCCAATCAAAGATTGGTTTTCAACCTTATACAATTTATTATTATTATTATTATTATTATTATTATTATTATTATATATATATATAGAGAGAGAGAGAGAGATAGGAAAAATAAAGACTAAGTTAGTGGAGAAGAAGGATTCTTCTTCACTAACTTCATTTCAGAATTGTCTTGGAAAATCTTAATGAACTCTTCTTTTGAAATGGGTTTCTGATATATCTTTAATCTATGACCATTCACAAGAAGAGGAGTTTTACTTTCATCTATTGTTCTTATCCTCACTGCTCCATTACTAAAGACGTTTTCAATCTCATATGGCCCAAGCCAATGAGTTTGAAACTTTCCTTGAAAATCTTTAAACTTTGAATCAAACAATAGCACCCAATCTCCGACTTGAAACCTCTTGTCCTTGATATATTTTTCATGCCATTTAGCCCTCTGTTGTTGGACTATACTAGTCCTTTGAACTACCTCTTGCCTGATTTCATCAAGTTCATTTAATTGCTCCAGCCTATGCTTTTGTGCCTCTGATAAATATAGTCCCAGTTGGACTGCCATCTTGAAAGTTCTGATTTGGAACTCTATAGGGAACAAGACTTGTTTCCCATAAACAATTTCATAGGGTGTATGTCCCGTTGTGTTCATCCTTGTAGTTCTATAGGCCCATAAGGCTTCAGGAAGCCTTTCTGCCCAATCCCTTCTATGTAGATGCATAGTCTTAGTGAGAATTCCTTCAATCACTTTATTTGTAGATTCCACTTGACCATTTTCTTGTGGATGATAGGGAGTATATTTCCTATGCTTGATCTTGTATTCTTCCACAAGCCCTTCCACCAAATTATATGTAAATTGAGATCCCTGATCTGTCACAATTTCTCTTGGAACACCAAAGCGAGTGAAGATGTCCTAAAAAAGAAAATTACCTACAGATTTTTCATTAGCAAAAGGTAATGCTTTGGCTTCTACCCATTTAGTGACATAATCAGTGCATACCAATATATACTTTTTCTGCTTAGATGGAGGATTAATTGGCCCAACAAAATCTAAGGCCCACTTTTCAAAAGGTTCGACGAGTACCTGAGTTTCTGATGGAATTTCATTTGAGGGAGCAGGTTTCCCTACCTTTGGCAGCTGTCACATCTCCTGACATATTCTTTAGCATATTTCAAGATGGATGGCCAATAATATCCTAAAGAAAGAATTTTATAGGCTGTCCTCGTGTTAGCAAAGTGTCCACCACACGACTCATCATGACATGCCTTAAGAATCTCAGGCCTTTAATCTTCCCTGACACATCTTCTGATTATAAGATCTGGTCCTGTTTTATACAATTCGTTAGTGATCCATGAATATCTTTCACTTTCCTGAATAATTTTTTCTTCTCTCTAGGAAACAAATGTGAAGGTAGCTTTCCTGTGACCAAGTAGTTACCGATATATGCAAACCAAGGAGTTTGAGTAATTACTACAAAAAGATATTCATCAGGAAACTTATCTTCAACTGGAGAATCTTCTTTGATATTCTGAATCCTGGACAAGAAATCAGCAATTGTGTTTTGTTTTCTAGGTCTATCTAGCACAATAATGTTGAATTCTTGCAAAAGTAAAAGCCATCTTGTAACTCTGCCATTAGTAATATGTTTATTCATCAAATATCTAATTGCAGAATGATCTGTATGAAAAAAGGTTTCATAGCCTGTTATATAGTGTCTGAACTTTTTAATTGCATGAACAACAACTAAAAATTCCTTTTTAGTCACAGTATAATTCAACTTAGTGGGAGTCAAATTCTTACTTGTATAGTAAATGGCATAAGGAATCAAACCCTTTTGTCCCAATACAGCTCCCAGAGCTGTATCTGAAGCATCTGCGGAAATATGGAAAGGGAGTTTCTAGTTTGGACCTCTTAAAATGGGTGCTTCAGAAATTTTGGCTTTCAAGGTTTCAAATGCCAACTGGCAATCAGAATTCCAACTGAATTCACAATCTTTGGTAAGCAATTTGAAGAGTAGGGATGCTATTTTAGTGAAGTTTTCTATAAATATTCTATAGTAGCCTGTAAATCCCAGAAAAATTTTAACATCCTTTTGGCAATTTGGAATTGATAATTTAGAGATGACTTCAACTTTAGATTTGTCAAATTTAATTCCATCTCCTGAATGTGATGTCCTAAAACAATACCTTCTGTAAACATCATAAAACATTTTTCATGGCTCAGTGAAAGGTTTGTTTCCTTACATATTTTAAGAACTTTTTCCAAATTTTCCAAAGCTTCTTCAAATGTCTTTCCATAGACTGTAAAATTATCCATATATACCTGTACACAATCATGTAGCAGATCAGAAAAATTCCTAGTACTGCTCTTTGGAATGTTGCAGGTGCATTACATAATCCAAAAGGAAGTACTCGGTAGGCATAAGTTCCCCATGGACAAGTAAATGTGGTCTTATCCTGATCTTCAGGTGCTACCTGAATTTGGTTATAACCACTAAAACCATCCAAGAATGAGAAATACTTCTTACCTACTAATGTATCTAAAACTTGATCTATAAAAGGCAAAGGAAAATGATCTTTAAGGGTTGCTTTATTTAGTTCTCGATAATCAATGCACACCCTCCATTTACCATTGTTTTTAGGCACAATTACCAAAGGAGAAACCCATTGGCTATCTGAAATTGGGTAAATGAAGTTTACATTCAGTAATTTTTGGAGCTCTTCTTTCACAATCTCTCTAAGATTTGGATTCATCCTTCTTTGAGGTTGTCTGATAGGTCTACTATTTTCCTCAATGTAGATGTGATGGATACAAGTCTTAGGATCAATGCCTTTCATGTCGGTGTATTCCCATGCAAATGCAACATAATATTTTTGTAATGTTTTGATTAGCTCTTCTTGTTGTAGTTTCTCCAAGTTTTTGTTTCTGTTCAATGTCCTACCTGGAAAATTTTCAATTGTAGAGCTACCAAACTCTTCCATAGAATAGAGAGACATCTTCCTAGATGACAAATATTCAACATTAGATTTTTCTTGAAATTGCTCATGGTCATATTCTGAAGATGATTCAAAATTTTCCAACATATTCAAAATTTGACTATCTTCACTAATTTCTGAAATAGTAAAGAGAGGCTGAATATCATATTCATCATCAATCCATTCTTTGTCATCTATTTCTGTAATTGCTTTTGCTGGAGGATACAAAGTAAATTTCTTTGTTGAATTACCATTAGAAATATACATGTCACCAGATATATAGCTAATAAAAGCATCAGTTGTGGCCAGCCAAGGTCTTCCTAATATGAGTGGATGTCCTCCTAGATTGTTCTTGGGAGTTAATATTATGAAATCAACAGGATATTCCCAAGAATCTAAGGATACTGAAATATCTTCTAGCACACCATCTGGTTTGATTATTGATCTATCTGCTAGCTGCATTAAGGTAGGTGTGTAGAGAAGATTATGAAGTTTAAGTTGCTCCATAGTTTGTTTACTCATGATATTTATTGTTGCCCCTAAGTCAATCAATGTATTTGGAATTTCTATTCCATTGATATGTGTTTTGACAATTGGACTTCCTAGATCCACATGTTTTTGTATGGTTTTTTCCCATCATTATGTCTGCTATTTTTCCTACCAGGTGAATTTTTTTTGTTTCTTTTGCTTTTCTTCTTGGTTTTTTTATGTTCAACTCCTTTATTGTTTTGGCTAGAATTGGAATTTATCTAATGGCTTGTAGCAAAGGAATTTTGATACAAACATTCTTCAATTCATCTAGAAAATCATAGTTGGGCAACAAGATCTGTTTTTCTACCCCTCTATCAATTTGTAGTCTTTCAAGAAAAGGAAGTGTAGAAGTAGATGTTGGTTGCTCAATGATAGGAGTTGTGTTCACTGATTCTTTTTGTTTTTCTTTTTCAATGTTTTGTTTTTGGAGGGATGTTCCCTCAAAACGTTTATTGACTTTTAGAGAATCTTCCTCAGAACTGTCTTATTCTTGAATAACTACAGAAGGTCTTTCTTTTTCTAATATCCTACCAGATCTCAGTTGAACATCATTAAGATCTAGAGGAGTGATCATATAAGTTGGAAATTGTTGTCCTTCTACCATGTAAACATTCTGAGGATTTTTATTGTTGGGGGTTGGTAATGGTTCGCCAGGTAGCTGATTTGGTTTCTACTGAAATGGTAGTAAGAGTTGAGGATATTGTTTTTGTTGTGGAGGTTGTTGTGCAAATGGAAATGAAAGTTTGGGGTTCTGATTTTGAAGTTGTGGCTGCTGATTTTGTTGTTGAATGTGTGGGGGAGGATAATTCTGATATGATGGAGGATATTGATAATATTGAGAAAATCTCCCATAAGGATTTTGTACTCCTTGTGCCCACTGTTGAGATTGAGATTAAGGTTGAGGCCAAGGTTGCTGCCAAGAATTCCAGTTTAGTGGGGGTTGAAGATACATTTGATTGTTAAATCCCTGATTTTGTGGCCCCTGCCAAGGTCTTCTAGCAACAAAACAATGAGGTTTTGCAGAATTTGGAATTGTTTCCTCTTGAAAGATAGCTTTAAGACCTGGGATTGAAGGACAACCCTTGGTCTCATGGCTTTCTGAGCAAATCATACAAGTTTCTACAATTTTTGCATCTAAAGGGCATTCCCTTGGAGCATGTTTTTTTTTGCATTTTGGACAAAAAATGGCTAAAGCATCAGCCTCGGTTTTATGCTTGTTTTGTATTTTAAGGGTGTCTAATTGCTCACTAAGGCTCCCTAAAATGTTAGTTTTAAATTCTTCAAGCATATTACCAATTTATGCCCTACTTACAGATCTCGTTGCAGATTTGTTTACTCTAACAAGAGAAGTATCTCTTGGCCCTTTCCCTGTTTTAGACTTCCCTCTTGAGAGATGAACACACAATTCTCCTATATCATTTAATGGAAGTTGAGAGATATCTCCCTTCCCCATCATGTTAAGGATATCTATCCACTCATCTCTCATGGCTTTTAATAAAAGAGCTTTCAAGTTTTCTTCATCTAAATTGTTCATCTTTGCTCTTTTCAAATTATAGTTGAATCTCTCAATCAAATCTTCTAAGTTTTCATCCTCTCTTTGCATCATTTTTAACACTTCATATTTTTTATTCGTCGGCATGCAATAATCCAAATACCTATCCAAAAACGTTTTTTTCATGTCATTCCATGTTCTAATGGACTGAGTGACTAACCCCATGAACCATTTCAAAGCAGCTCCTTTCAGTGTTGAAGGAAACAATTTAAACTTTTGATAGTCTTCTAGATAGTCATAAGTTCTGCACAAGACTTCAAACTCAAATAAAAATGTTTCAGAATCCTCACTTTTCAACCCATAGAAGTTTGAAAGGATAGAAGGTGAGATATTTTTCGTTGTGGCATTTGTTTCTTCATCCACTATAGGGAATCCAAAAGAATTATCTATTTCCCTATTTCCTCTGCCTCCTCCATTATTTCCTCTACCTTCTCCATTATTTCCTCTACCTCTCCCTCTACCCCCTCCTCCAAACAGTGAGAATTCTCCATCTTGTTCTTCTTCTGCCATTATGGTTTCTTCAGAGTCAGTATAAGGTTCAACCTGCAAGGTTACTTCCTCTGCCTCTGGTTCTTCTATTAATGGAATATGGGAGAGAGGTTCTACTTCTTCTTCCTCACCAGGTATTCCTAATTCTTCAATTACAATGTGCTCTCCTGTGAAGGTGAAAATGGCTATTCCTGTTGTTGGAGATTCGAAATTTTTCTCCCCGAGGACTGACTTGGTAGATGAAGTAGGAGATTCTTTTGATTGGATTTTTGCCCCTGAAATTCCAGGAGTCCTATGGCTGGGAATGTGAGTTTGGGACGGAGGTGTGCCTTTTCTTGTTCTTGGTGGAGTAGGCGCTGTTGTAGGAATTGAACTTCTGCCCCTAGCTATAATCTACCCCTAGAGTCTCTTTCTCTATGCATGGATTTTTTTTTTTTTTAATATAAGAGATAAGGCTACCTAGTTACACTTCCTTGGAAATGACGCCAAAATGTTTGGTCAATTTAGTGTCCTAAATTGCTCTACATAAATTATCAATCTGGGTATCATAAACTGATGAAGTGTAGTGCACTGTTTGTGCTAGATAACCCTTCTTACTTTGTTTTTTTTGTGGTTTATGTTGTTTTGGGGCGTTTTTGGTCTTTTCCTTCCTAATGATTTACAATGTGATTATCAAAAACTTAAATCTAACTTTCGTAGAGACTGCTCAAAATGTAAAAATGAAAACATAACTTAAGAAAGACTTGGAAGCAGAGCTTAAGAACGAAATGAAAACAAAGTTTCTATTCCTGTTTCACTATTATTTCCAAATCATGAATTAAAACGGAAAGTGAAATTTGCAGTTGATGTCTAACTAATTACAGAAATAAAACTAAATGAAATACTTAGTTACTCAGCCTCTCAATTTTGGGAGAAAGTCTCCTTGGGATGACATTTGAGGAATTTTGTACTTCATTATTCTAAGAGAAAACAAATACAGAGATGCAACAAAGACTCATTGCATAAATGAAATGTTCAACCACTTAGTTTAGGATGAATTATCAACTTGAAGGGTTTTTCAAAAACATTCATTAACACCATGAGTCAGTGAACTAAAAATAAAATGGCAAAGACAGTAAATGGCACTGATCAGTCTAATTGAGAATTTAAAGATTAGTAAAACAGTGAATAAAGTAAACTAGATTACAATACTGAGTTTCATCTTCTAACTACTGTTAAAAACTAGAAAGAGATCAAGCAAATAGAAGCTACTCTAAATTATGAAGACTATTAATAAGAAAATGATGAAAATTGCATTATAAACATTGTTAGTAAGAAAATGATTATAAACACTATGAAAGAAAATGATGAATTTACAGTTAACAAGAAGAAGAAAAATAAAATGAAATGAAACCTTCTTCAGTGCAAGGGCCCTCTGCAACTGAGTAGGCTACACGTGCTCAATCAACTCCAAGAAAACTCCTTTAGATTTTCATAAAACATGCGGTCTTCATATTAAAAACAGGGACACAAAATGCCCATAAATTACACAGTTTAGAACTTAGATTCCACAATAAAACTATCACTATTACCACTTACTTCTTCGGTCCTTTACACAGGTATTTATAAGAAAAACCATAGAACTGTTTATGGAGAAAAACATGCTACAATCACACATGTAGAAGACAGATATGCGGAATTTTTTCCTCGGCTACTGGAGACATAAATCCAAGACATGGTGGCTGTTGGATTCAGTTGTACAGGTGGCTGTTGGAGTTCGTAGGTACAGGTAGTTGTTCCAGATAACGCTTCCCATCACTGTGAAATGTGTTGATTAACCACGAAACAGAGTCCTATTACCTTCGGTCTCTCTGAGTTTGACTTATCCATTGACCGTAGTCTTATGCATATTCTTTGTCGACCTGGGCTAAATGAATAGGACAGGGTCCATGTCACGATAATTTCCAAGCTGCCCATGTAGCTAGTTTCTCCTTCTAACATCTGGAACTTGTTAGAGCACGAAGGTAGCTGCGAAACAATCGATTAGATGTAGAATAGGCTACGTTTCGTAGCTCATATACAAAAATTTATTCAAACAACAAAACATAAAAGCATAACATGTAAATCACTAACTGTCCTCCTCAAGAGAGTATATACCGGTCATTGGTGATGAGAATGCATCTTTCTCATCGGGAAAAAAAAAAGAAAAGGAATGAGAAGAGTTGCTACGGAAAGAGTAATTTTGAGGCTCAACACCAGGTTACAAAGTGAGATGGGTTTGTAGTTAGTGAATGTCCCCGATTCACCATGTTTTGGAATAAGTGCAATGTACGTGGTGTTGATAGTCCTAGTGATGTGTCCTCCAAGCTTAAAACTCTTCAACTACCTGCACCAAGTTCGGTCCCATTAAATAAAAAAAGTGCAGGAAGAGCTCAATCATCCATTCATCTGACCCTGAGCATTTATCCTTGGTAAAATATTTAAGGACCGAGTGGACTTCCTCCAAATTTACAACCTTATAATTCCTCATTTTTATCTGAATCAAACATGGTGGGATACGAATCAGACCCTCAGATCTAGTCCTCAATACATGTGCCCCCTCTTGTTTTGTAGGCATCCTTGAAGAATGTTACTGTCACTCCTGAATCTCTGGTATAGTATGTACCATAATGCCACTAGAGTCCTTTATACTCCAAATGGTATTTACTTGTCTTCTAAAATTTGCATATCTATGGAAAAATTTGGTGTTCCTGTCACCCTCTTTTTTCCATAGTGCCCAGATTTTCAATCTCTAGGTAACTTCCTATATATGAAGGATCTTTTTGTTTCTTCACCTCCAAGCCTTTGATTTTATTTATGAGTTCTGGGGTAGGGTTCCCCACATCCAGTATCATACCCATTCTTTCTAGCTCCATTTTTATGTCATCTAACTCCTTAATCATAATCTTTTTTTTTTCTTGTGTTCCCATTTCCTTACCTCTGATTTTAAAGCATGAAGCTTTCCAAATATATCTTACATGGGAGAATTATCTGCATCCCTGTAATGACTCCAGAAATCCCGAATCAAGGAAATAAAATTAGCATCTTCAAGCCATATATGGTTTAATTTGAAGTGCATACCCAATCGCAACTCCTCCCTCCTCCACATTAAAGTGATGGGCAGGTGATACAAAATGTATGTTTTCATGACCTCCGATTGAATGAGACCCATTCTCTCCAGCAAATCTTCATGTACCAGGAAGGTATCGAGTCGCTTGGCAATATGTTATGATCTTTCTCTTCCACTGTGCCAGGTGGGTACCATTGTTTGTGGTTGAAAGTCCATCAATTTATTATCACAAAAAATTGATTTGAGTCTATTAGCAAGGGGATCAATTCTGCGATTCGAGCCCCGAAATTCTTCCTGAACAATGGTGACATTTAAATCTCCTGCCACAATGAGGGATCCAATTTTTAGGATGTTAGATGCTTCCAACCTGTCCCCAAAAAGAAGCCTTATCCTGATATGGAGGATATAGGTTTAGTATGCAGAAATGTCCAATCAATCCCCTTAGTCTACTAGAGAGCCGTATAATAGCAAAACAACTATAAGCCCTGAACTTCACTCATCTCAGATTCCATAGTGCTGTCAGTCCCCTGGAGAGACCAAGTGAGTCAACAACTACCATATTCCAATCCGGAAGCATTTTCCTAAAGTACTCTAAATTTTTTTGAGAAATCGTCATGGATTCTTGTAAAAGGATGACGTGGGGATCAACAAAAGCAAAGATATCTCTTAGGGAAAGGTATTTTTGTGAGTCCCCAAACCCCGCATGTTGAGGGAAAGGCAGAGGGTCATGTCATAACTTTATTGATTGGCACTGTGATATTCAGTCTGGAAAAAGTGTGTTTTTGAAGTAGATGGAATGGAGATGAATATTTTAATTTAACGAAACTTGAAATGGAATTCGGTTGATTTTGGGTATTGAAAATGGATTTTAGTAGTTGATCTTCAAATTTCCATAAAGGCATTAACCCATCGTAGGTACCCACTGCCACATGTGGAAGGAGGGTGTCAATTTATTCTTATCAAACAATGCATGGTAGCTTTGCTAACAGTTTTGCAACTCCAAAAAACTTAAACTTATTGTAAAAAAGAAATTCAATGTGTGGAGGTCCACAAAATGAGTTGAACTTCCCCACATTGAACTTTATTCAGCACGATAATCTTCCTTCCACACTAATGTTTGCTAATATCAAGGTTACGTTGCTTCACTGCCTCTTCGTTATTGATTTTAGACTTTAATATATCAAATGATGTTTGCTACTATCAAGTCTATGTTGCTTCACTGCTCTTCGTTATCGATTTTAGACTGTAATATATCAAATGAGAGAATTGTATAACAAACATAAATGCAAGAATGCACTATAACTAATAAAAATTCTTTGTATTCTGATCAGTGATATTTAAATTTCATATAAGAAATCATGATGTTACTAATTTCTATTATGGTAAGCCTATCTGCACAAAATAGCTATGCAACTTATCCATAACAAATTGGTTTAGAAGGCTTAAAATGAACTTGTTTCATTTCCTTTCAAATATCTAGTTGTGCATGGTGTATTATTAAGGCGTGCAATTTGTAAAATGAATGGTGAATTCAAATGGGTCAGTGAGTATGGTATATTATTGGAGCCGTGTTTCCTAATAAACTCTCCCATGTAACATCACGAAACCCAACTCAGTTGAGATGCCTAATGAGATCCACTAAATAAGATGTAAATGAATGACCGCTACCTCCAAACATTGACAGTGAGGCTCCTCATTTAGAGTTCTATTCCATTTATAAATCATGGCATGGTAACTATCAGCTAGTGATGATAGGTATGGCAATTAAAATCATTGAAAAGAGTTATTAAAATATATAATAAATATAGTAAATTAGGTGAAGAAAGATTTTACAGTATATAATAGCCCAAAATAGAATGGATCCAAAATTTCAAGACTTTAAATGTGTTTTTTTGGAGCCTGGCTTGAAACTTTAGCGCATACAAATTGAGCCCATAGATAATGAATCTTCTACTTGGTTTGAAATGATTAATCAAACATGTAAAGAGCTATGAAATTATAGGTTTTCAAGAATTACAATAGAAAATATGGGCACTCCCAACCCCAATTTGAACAAGAGTTGATACGAATGAAACCCCCAAGATTTGTGCTTCAAAACTGCAATGATGTCAGGACGAAGAATTTTCTCAAGTTTTTATATCACCACTTCTCCTCGACAATGAGATTTAAATTTTGATTATTTTCGCTAGGTATATTTTTTTTTTCAAGAAGAAAAAACGTTGAGATTTGTATTATAAAACAAAAATCAGTACATATTCCATAAGATCTGATACCGTTTATATCCACCAAATGTTTTTCATGAAAACCAAACCACATTTTATCCTAGTATGCATGTACAAGGGAATATGATATAGATATAAGATGAGAAAACATCCATACTTAAATCCACAACATGACCAAAAAAAGAAGGATTAGTCCACAAAATAAGCACTAAGAAATCAGAGATGAAAACAAGAAACAATAATATGGAAGTGACATTTAGCCAAATAAACCATATCAGGGAAAAGGGAGAAAGCCTGCATCCAGTGTAGTGCCTCCCACCAGAATCTCAATATGCATCCCATCCTGCTGAGCATGTATTCCAAATTTGGACATCTTGTCTGTGTTGCGATTGTACTCCCTGCCAATGTTTTGTATGGAAATGTGCTTGAAGGACTGCGATAAGAGCAAATTTTGCCTGAGCCAACCTTGTAGATGTGGATGACAAATGCACATGATGCCTTAGGCATGGTTGATAATAGAGGATGAATCCCGATATACATGAATGGAGGGAATGATCAGGAAAGAAGCAAACCAAAGAAGGCCCCACAGAGCCATGGCCTCCACCTTCATATTTTTCCCACTGCTCACCCCCCAGTATACACATAATTGTTGTTCCAAAGAGAAAATAATCTAGAAACCACATCCACATCTGCCACCTTATGCGGAACCATAAAAAAAATGACCGGATAGTTAATCCTGGGACAGACGTCATGAAGAGGGGATCGATTAGGATGGAGGGGAGTAGACAATATCAGAGCTTTCCATCCCAGAATCTGGTTAACAACCGGTTCCATGTCGATCTTTGACCCTTAAAAAATAATACGGTTTCTACATCGCCATATTTCCCATATGGTAGCAAGGGGAATAGCTCGCCAATGGGGGATCATCGTTGTTACCATCTGGGCATTCACATTTAAATATAATGGTCTTTCAAGGTTTTTGTTTGCTGGTGCATATTATAAATATGCACCCTTTGCCAATAATAATAATAATAATAATACTGTGAGAATTTTGGAATTGCTTGAGGTCTATGATATGCCTAGCTGGATCATACCAAAATGTCTAAGCGGTTGGTGTCATATCAACGATTACACACCAAACTTAGTCTATATTAGCAACCTTAATCAAGATACTTGACCAGTTTAATCCTTTGCAATATTGAAAATGAAATTTGTAAGTCACAAAAACTGATAAAAATTAAATGAGAATTTTTTTGTCTTTTATTTATGAACTAATAGTATTGAAATTTGTTTCACGTGAGTAGAAAAACAGAGATGTGCACACACAGAGGAAAAGTTTTACTTTTCAGAGGAAAGAAACAGAACCATTCTTCTTTAAAAATGAGGAATATTTTTACATGTGCTTGGATAAAATGCGGTTCATCAGTGTTGCTCAGCAATGAGCCTTAAAGACCAAAATCCATCTAAAAAACAGAACAGAGCAACCCTCAGAGAGAATGGAAGCAAGCATACTTTGATGGCATCAACCAGAAAGGAAAACAGAGATAGACATCAAACCACACAACAAGCCTAGGACATGCCACAAGAGATAGAAAAACCCTACCAAAAACCACCTATGAAAATCTGAAAAAATCCTTCCCACATAATGAACCAACAACAATGTACTCAAAATGGAAAAATCCAGGAGAAAGAGACAGGCCTTGCTTGCAGAGGGCGTCAGCAACGAGATTTTGTTCATGGTAGATATGTTGGAAGGAGATGTCAGAAAATATTGCCTTTAGATCCCTAATACGGATCATCCAATTGAAAAGGGAGGAGACCCCAAGGGTGAAGTGGCCCGAAATCCATTGAATCAATGTAAGGGAATCCTCAAAGATTGAAATATTCTTGATACCCAACCATAAGGAACATTGTAAGGCACCCCATAAAGAAATAATCTCGGCCCTGATGTTGTCTCACCTGTCACCAGACCATCAAAACCTATAATGTGAAGAGGGGTCAATTCTCAGGAAAGCACCATAGCCACATATGCCTCCCGATGCAGTCCCATAAAAAAAACATATGGGAAAGATGCTAGACAGATCAAGCATGGAAATAGAATGAGAGGAGGCCTTTGGCAGCCAAGGACGTATTTCCATGAAGAAGGCAACAATTTTTAAGGCAACCTGATATGAGTCAGAGAATTTTCCTTCAAAGATAAGATCATTCTAAGCCCTCTATATCCCCCACAGTACATATAATGGAATAGACTTGTAAGCAGGTGCATTTTGAGCCCAAGTCATAAGGCATGCCATAATTGAAGAGTCATCTCGAGTGACAAAAACACCTAGCAAAAGAGAAACCTCCATCCAAACAGGAGAAGCAAAGAGACAGTGTAAAAATAAGTGGGAGCAGTCCTCAAAAACTGATTTGCATAGAATGCACCTACCAAGGCCAATGAAACCCTTATTCAACAAGATATCCCAGGTGAGAATGCGATTATAGACAGTAAGCCAAACAAAACATTTGATCTTTAATGGAGTGTCCCAACCCCACATGCTAGCAGACCAATCAGAATAAGGTATAGAGTGAATGGAGGACGAAATGTAAGAATATACTTCTTTGACAAAGGTTCGGCCATTTAGTATCCGACCGCCCCATACCAAAAGATATTTGTTCTATGATGGAGTGATCCCAGCTTGACTAATAGAAGATAGCGGTAAGACTCCCATTCCCCTTCCAAATGCTAAGGGAGGCCTAGATGCCAAGCAGAGGCCAGGAGGGAGAGGCCAGGGGGAAGGGTTGCACCCTAGCTAGATTGTTAAGTGTGAAGATTCCTTGCTGATTTAAAAAGCGAATACAATGGGCGGAGAGAATATGGGAACTAGAAAGGCCCTTTGTAGCATCCATCCCAACATAAATTCTCTGGCCATTACCCACCAACCAATGAAGATTACTACAAAACCACGAAATCACATGTTTGAAGCTTCTCCATATGATAGATGAATGGGGATTGATTAGCGCACCTGAAACCACCCATTCCTCCAACCCAGGATAGGGAAGCTATTTGCTGAAAATTATTCTCTGCCAGAAACCTCTTTCTTTGAAGGCCCTCCACAGATTGGACATTAGAAGAGCAATGTTAAACCTCCGAGAGTCCAGAATACCCCTTCCACCCAACTAAATGGGCCTAGAAATCATGTTTCGGTGAGTGAGATGGATCTTGCAATCGGGTCCAGTTCCAAACCAAAGGAATTTGACGATAAGAGCATCAATCTTGTTAATGATTGCTTGGGGAATATAGAATAGATGCATGTAGTAGACCAGGATACTTTGTAGAACAACTTTGATCATGGTGACCTTACCCTCAATCGAGAGACACTTGTGATACCAACGTGTCAACTTCTTTTCAACTTTATCTAACAACCAAGTCCAATCAATAATGCGATAATTACTAGGTTTAAGATGGCAGCCCAAGTACTTGAGACCCACTGACATGGGGCTGATTTTTACCTCAAAAAGAGCAGCAATCTGGCGAATTTGTTCCAAATTAGCATTATCAGAGAAAATTATGGACTTATGTTTGTTAATTAGCAAACCAGATGCATGTCCAAATTTTTCAAGGACCAAATGGAAAGATGCCCATTCATCAAGTGTTGCCTCCCCTGCACATAGGATGTCATCCATAAAAGAAATGTGGGACAGAGAACAATTTATATTTAATTTACATATGGAAATGTCACCAGCCTCCATTTTGGCCTTTATACCCCTGCTGAGGGCTTCCATAACCAATATGAAGAGAAAAGGGGACAACACACACCCTTGACGGAGCCCCCTATATATTTTGAAGAAATGGGTAGGTTCACCATTAATAAGGATAACCATAACAGCTGAAGAGAAGCTTGCTTTGATCCACCGAACATCTCTATGAGGGAAGCCAACTTTGTATAAGATCATTAATACAAATTCCCATTCCAAACAGTCATATGCCCGAATTAGATCAATTTTCATGAGGCATGAATTTAATTTTTTGGATTTGATTGAGTGCAAGGTTTCTTGAGCAATTTCTACGACATCTTGAATTCTCCTGTTCGGCGAAAAACCAAATTGCTCCAATGAAATGTGAGGAGAGAAAATCCTTTTAATTCTATTTGCAAGAAGTTTAGAAAACATTTTGTAAATTGCATTACATAAAGAAATCGGTCTATATTCATCAAGAGAGTGAGGATTATATTTTTTAGGAATTAGAGTTATAAAAGTTGAATTTGTTGCACTTGGAATGTGACCAGAATTCTTGATTGATTTTCCCATGCTGACCAGCTCTGGACCCATCAACTTGTAGAAAAAAATAAAAAGGTCTGCGGGCCATCCATCTAGCCCAGGACTCTTGTCCTTAGCTATTTTTTTCAGGGTTTGCAACAATTCCTCTTTCTATATGGGTTCGTCGATCCTTTCAATGTCCTCCTTTCTCACCATATGGGGGAATAAGATTACCAACTCCATTTTTGCTGCCATGAAGTCACCATCTGCTACTTTAAAATGGGAACTGAAATGTTGAATGCCACTTGTTTTATGTCCCTGGTGGATGTGATAATTGACTCATCTTAAGTTTTTATAGCTCAAATGGAATTTTGATGCTTCCGATTTGTAGCAGCCTGGTGGAAAAATTTTGTATTTTTGGCTTCGCTCTTGATCCACACCAACTTGCTTTTTTGACGCCATTCCTCTTCTTGGAATATGAGAAGTTTGTCCTTTTTCAACATCAATGATAGGATAGATTTATGTTGGTGTTCCGAAAAGAAACTAGGGACAATCAGATCCATCAATAATTCTATTTCTTTCTCAATTTCCATTAATTCCTATTTGATTTTGATTTTCCGATTGTCAATCCATAATTTGATTTTAGATTTAAACCTTTTGAGCTTAAATTGAACCCAAGACACTGGATTATCGATAGCCACAAGGATCAAAGAATACCAAGAGGCATTGACCAGGCCCTGAAACTCAGGATCGCTCAACCATACATAATTGAATTTGAAAGGGATATTGTGTTGTTCTTGATCATAATTCCATTCCAGTATAATCCTTTCATGGTCAGCGATGCCAGTGTGGAAAGTCCAGGACTGTGGCTGAATCATCTTATGATACCAAATTGAATCCACCAAGAAATGGTCCAGCTGCTTGATAATGCCCTCATCCCCAATCTGACCATTATGCCATGTAGGGAAAAAAGGGAAAGGTACAACATCGGTGAGCGTTTTCCTCTGCAAGAGCTTAGCAATATAATTTTCCAAAGGGTCCGATGCAGTATTTTGTCCCCAAATATCCCCTGAATTCAAGGTGAAGTTTAAATCTCCAGTAAGCTGAATCGATCGAACATCAAGAATTCCAGATAATTCAATATTTTCCCAAAAAGGTTTTCCATTGTTGTAAGGAGCATATATGTTCATGATACAAATTCTTTGACTCAACCCCAATCCATATCTAATCAAAAGAATCCCTGCACATGTTTGATAAGCCTGAAAAGAAAAGGGTGATGAATTCTAGATAGAGTTGAGTCCACCTGAATTTCCATTTGAACTAGTGGCACATGCACACCAGGCTGGACAAATTTTGAGTAATATTTCCAACGCTTTCTCTTTAGATGCCATGGTTTCTCACAACAATACGATTGAAGAGTTTTTTGATTTGATGTAGTGGTTGGTGGATCTGATATTTTGGGCAGATCCTAACCCCCTGACATTAAGGGACATGATCTTCATGAGATGGTGGATTGTACAGGAATCGATGCTCTAAGGTCCCGGTCAGATGTTGTGCCAAGAGAATCATTTGAAAGATTAGAGGGTCTAGGGTCAAAAGATGCGTACAATGTCTCCTCCACCACTTTATAAAAGCGAGTATTAAGGTCTCCTTCGCTCATATGATACCAAGTAATCTTCCTTTATTTGGAGATTTTTTGCCTTCTACTGATTGACTATTCTTTGTCCTTTCTTCTGTCCTCAACCATGTCCTCATTTTGAAATAGTTTTTTTCTTATGGATAAAGGTTCTAGCCCCAAACTTGGGTTGCCAGTGAGAGCTAATAAATCTCTGTCCACCAAGCTAGGAGATATATTCCAATCATGGATATTCCTATTGCATATTAGGGAACACAGGGAGATTCTGTTGGATTTGATTGTTTCATTGTTTCCAGTAGGGCCCTTCCTCTTGGTGGGTGTACAGTGCAGCAATGGAGAGGGTTTCTTGCTAGTCCCATTGATTATGTTCTTATTTTTTGGTTCGGAATGTGCTTTAGGGGCCACCCTGTTTTCATTGACAGGCCAGATCATATCTGATTGGGTTACTTCAGTTGTCGTCTCCGACCTTGGTTATGTATTCTTCCCTTGTAACTTTATGTTTCTATCCAAGAGGGAATCTATGAACTGGAATCGATATTTCTGATGCCTCTCTGGATGCCCCATGGCAGAAGAGACAATTCACCAATAAGTGTCCGGTTTTGTGACCTTCTAAACACCTGAAGGGGACTCCCTAATAATCTATTTGTTGTCAGATGGAGAAGGTCACCCAATAAAAGTCAATGGCAGCTGAAAAACCACCAGATAGGTCCACCTCCACCAGAAACCAAGCCGCCTTTATGTCAAGAAGCCCCATACATCCTTCGTCCACATAATAAAGTTTTCTAATTTTGCTAGTAATTTTGTGAATCACTCCCTTTGTCCACAGTTCAATGGGGAAGCCCGACAACTTAGCCCATATGCTTTCTCGTTTAGGTTTCTCCGTCACTGGATCGAAGCCCACTTTCCAATTTTGTAAAACCAGGAAGCCTCTCCCCTTGACCCATGGGAGGGCCGCAATTTTAGCAGCATCTTCTTCTTGCAAAAAATGGAACTCGAACCAACCATTTATCATCTTACTGATTTTAGGCATGTAGCCAAGAAGAGAGGACCAACTTTGTTGGATCCATTATTTCATTTGCACCCCATTCATCCTGATAAACTCCCATCATCCCGCCAACAATTTCTTTCGCAATTTGACCACATTTTCCCTGTATAAGTCGACACTTATGACCATGTTTTGTATCTTCTCCTCTGCCATGATTGGTTTCTTTCCTCTGTCTCTATAGCCGATGCTCTTCTTTTTTTGATTTTGCCTGGGTGGATCGGTCTCAGTTAGGTTGACTTCAGGGAGGGATGAAGCTTTGTCCATACCCTCATGATGTTTGGATATGTGATTTTGTGTTTGCCTCTCTGTTCTAGAATTTTATTCTGAGTGAATCCATCTCTGTCAATTACAACCCTCATCAAGAGGTTTTTTCCCCAACAATCATAACCCAAATTCTACTCTATTGCCACAATCACCTTAATTAATTTATCCATATCGAGGTCGAATTCATCTAGAGGTGATTGACTTTCCATTATGTAGCGTAGCATAAAAATCCAATTTGAAATAAATCTGATAGTGAAAACCAAGGCAATGTGCGGCTTTACCATTCCACACTCTCAGTTGTTCTCCTCTCCTTTACCATTCCATTCCATAGGGAAAAGTTTTATTACTCTCTACAAATCACACAGATACATCACATATTTATGGTGCTAGTGAGATCCAACTGATTCCAAAACAAGAAGATTGGTTATTGAGAAATTATCTCAACAACTCAACCAAATCTATCTACTATAGTAAGCATTAGTTCCAAGTACGCAACTATGTTTGTATCTTGTGGGAGGATCTCTGCATAGTGAAAGCTCGACATAATAATAATATTAATTGGGGATTTGTTCAGCACAACCCCCTTTCCCCTTCCCGCCTATGTAGAACCCTTGCAAATCCTTCCCCTCTCGGTTACGTAAAAGACCTACAACCCTGACATCATTGGGCAGTGCAATAGCATAATAGTGTGAGAGCACTCACCAATGGAATGACCACTCACAAAATTAGTCTTTTTCTGATTTTAAAATTATTTGTTAGACACTCACAAATACCAAAAATAAAATTCTCTCCACCAACTACTCGAAAATTCTAAAAATATTTTTAAATTCGTGACAAAAATAAGAATATTATTCTTTTTTATCCATAAATATCTGGCAGTGAGGGAGGATGTCATTAAAATTGCTGCATATTTCAAAGAATACAGACCATCCAAAAATTGTAGTAAATCCAAAATTATCAAACGAAGAGACATTTGGCAAACATATCCTGTGGGTTTCTTCGATGGTGCATGCTATAGGAGGATATGCGGGTGCGTGTATACATAGTTATAGAACCTGGTAAATACTATCACTTTTGGTGGGAAGGGGGTCAAGGCACATATAGCAAAGCAAAGATCATTGCACTATGGGATGAACTGATCGCAGCGAAATGGTTGGGATTGGAGCACATAGAGGTATATGGTGATGCAAAGGGAATCATAGACTCGGTCAAAGGACATAACAACTTCAATCCTCCTATATTAACCAATTGGATGAAGCACATCAGGATGCTGGTAAGCACTTATCGTCATATCTATTTCGATCACATTTACAGGGAGCAGAAGTGGACTGCATATTTATTATCAAAGAGAGGAATAGATAAGGCACCTGGTAAGTTTTTCTTTTCTGCATATGATCAAGGAACCATGACAAATGTGAGTAACATAAACTTTTCATAGAGCTAGGAGATAGAATAGTAAGTTTTTTTTGAAAATGCAAGAAACATTAATTATTGTAAAGAGAAAGATTTTTTTGGTTATTAGACTATGGATGAAAGATCTTAGTTTATGGATTAATGAAAAAATAAAATAAAATAAGAAACATGACAGTTAGTTTATAGATTACTTTAGAAAATAAGAGATGTAGCTGTTACTACTTTAATGTAAAGAAGATAAAAAGATTTTCTATTTTTTTTTGCAAACAAATTGAAAATTTATAATTACGTCGTAAGGCGTTTCCCTTTGAAATGAATTGCCCCAGCCGCTGCTGTGTCCTATTGTTCATTGTAGATTTGTGGTGTTATATGATTGAACGAATTTTGATAGTTGATCCAAAACTGAAATAAAATTGAAATAAGTTATCTTGTAAGGTTTTCTGCGGTCCATTCTCTATGTTAGATGACAGAAATATATTTTGCCATCGGATTGATACCTCTTAAAGAATTTGCAAAACCACCAAGTACCTCAATCAACCGGAAAAACTGCAAGACCGCCAGGTGCCTCCATCAAGCGCCAAATCGAAGCAGTTACTAACTCCCCAGTCACTGTAACGGTAAGGAATGGCACTCAACAATAGCTGAAGTTGTATTAATAGAAATGACACTCAACAACAATTGAAGTTGTATTAATAGAAAGTTGAAACGCTATAATCCATAACCTTTGTGATGCCCAAACCTCTTCTTTCATGAATTTGTGTGGGTACATCAGGCGTTATTGATTTTGTTGGGCCGACAGACCAGTGGACCCTTCTTCCAAATTCTTTAGGACAAACCATTAATTCTTGTTGAACGTTTCATGCTGTGGTGAGTGAATGTAGGGGCCTGTGAATGAATAGGGTGCCTTGTTAGCATAAATTGAAGGGATTGTGCTTTGTTGCTCTATCCTGTGGGCCTGTGAATGAATAGGGTGTCTTGTTAGCGTAAATTGAATGGATCGTGCTCTGCTGCTCTATTATGTGTCAATACCATGAATTTGTATATCTGGGCTCATGCAGCAAGTCACTGATAGACTTCCCATGACCTCAAAATTGCAGGACCAGATTTGGTGAGTGGATTCTAGTCTTATAGTTAGCTTCTGACATGAATTCTTTTTGTTAGCTTTCTTTCGATAATCTGGATGTCTCATAATTTCAAATATAGTGACCATCATAAGGTGGATCAACCATGTGTGTTGATGGCATTTCCAATGGTTTAATTCTAGATTCCTTGTTTTTTTTTAACGAGGGAATCAACCTATATAGATCATGAACTCCCGTTGTCGGGCATGTTAAAAGTGCCATTTAAGCTCGTCAGTGGAGCTCCTACTGTCACTGATGGAAGTCCAAGTTATCATTTTTCTAATTTTCTATATTTGTGCTACTAAGATTTTCCGGAATGTAAATTGTTTTGAACGATATGTTATTATCCTTTTTCTGCATTTTCGATTGTCGTGAACGAGATTGCTGTTAAATCCTTGAAGCACTTATTGTCCATATAGAACTTCTAAAATAGCAGAACACTAACAAGAACTTGAATAATACAAAGACTAGTAGTCTTAAGAAAAAGGGAAATGATTATTGATTAATACTTCGTCATTGACTTCAAAGATCTCGATCATACCAACCTTCAGGCACGCTCCACCTTTGGATAAGGAATCTGCCTAGGAGTTGGGCTTATGGAAAATATGAGTAAAGGAGATGGAATGTAATCTGGTCTTCATTTCTAGAATGTGATCCATAACAGACTGAATTCTTTGCAAAGCAGATTTTCCATTAAGCATGTTCACAGTAATATTTGAGTTTTCATAAACGTGGAGTCTTCCAACTTCGTTTTCAATTGCTATGCGAAGGAGGTTGATAGTTCTTCCTAAACAGTCAGGACCCGACAAGAGTAATAAAATGCAATGATTTTGAGAAGATGCATTCCCCTATGCCGCATCTTCCACAGTTACCTTCAGAGGCACCCATACCTCTTTTATGTGCACATGTTCTTGACAGAATTGCTTTGTTCTAAGTCTTTTGGGCAGTCATGAATGAACTTACTAGATGAGCTCAATCGTATATTATATGGAACCAAAACGTTTCTGGTCGTAGCATACATGGAAATACATTTCACCAAACAGAAATGCATTTTCTCCTGTGTGAGTGCCTTCTGATATTGCATTGGTTGATTGTACCTAATTATTTTCCCCATCTTTTCCCAACCACATACAAGTCAAGACAATCTTCAAGGTAATTAGCCATATGAAAAGTCTACAAAATCCTCACTTTCATTAACATAGACTATTCCATGGAGTGACTTTATGATCGTGACCTTCTCATTTGCTTTAAACAAAGTAGCACGATGGGTGAGTACATTTTACTTTTGACCTTGTTTGGAAAAATCATGTCACGGCTCAAAGTTAACATTTATCCAGGAATATGTATGCAATTAGGAGAGAGATCTAGATAATTGTGTTCAATAGTCTCCAAACCAAGCTTTTAGAAAATTTAATCCTTATGTGATATCATATCAATATTTGAGTATAAAGATTTATTTCAAGTGGAAAAGATTTAATTTTACATTAATTTTATATTTAATTTT
>APFE031051296.1:0-12478 GCA_000404065.3 Pinus taeda | reverse complement strand
AGGAATAATAATGCACTATTGATATAGAACTATATCAATTATCTTTAGCCTTGTAAGAAAGAAGGACCCCCTCCATCCTTCCTGTAGATGTATGACCTACATGAATAGGAAGGCAACACATTTCCTTCTTGTGTATCCTCCACCCAACATATATACATATGAAAATTTCCTTGGGAGGTAACTTTCTTCCTCAATCATGGAACTGATCCTATGGTCCAAATTGTTGTGGATCATATAGGTTATTCTCCATGGGTTTTTGTTTTAAAACCTACACCAATACGATACTACCACATATCCCAATTGAAGAAAGTTAATAAATTGCAATATTTTAAGAGTCCCCCCATTGATTAGTGACCAACTTTTCAAGGAGATCCAAGACTTGATGCATTTTACTTTGTTTCACCTTACCCCATGATCATTCATTAATGGACATAAGCTACAATATAAGGAAAATAATTCATGGCCTTCAGAGACCCATTGTTTGAGCCTTATATAATTATCCTCCAATCAAAATTTGGATTAAAATAGAGTTCATATATAGTCATGGATTATCATTTTTCATTCCCTCTTAGTTACACTATTTTTTATTAGTCATTCACACACACACATATGCATTTAAATACAATTCCATAACATAAAATAATAATAATTTTACATATCTATAAAAATTAAATGATACTTATGTTTCAAATGAGCATGATACAATAAAAATTCTATGTATGAGTGATGTTCCACCCAAGGATACCACCCCCATACTAGGCTATGAGACCACCAAAATGAGGGAACATGTCTAAGGGTTCTAATTTTCTCTACCTACCCATTTGTGGTCATATTAAGCAAAGAAAATTTCTACATGATACTCCTAGCATCTCTTCTAGCCATTAAACTAGCCATGAAACTCTCTTACACTACCTGACACAACAAAATGGAGAATTAATTCTCTACTCAATATTTTTAGAGTACCCATCCCTTATGGTGTTGTTTAGTGTGTGGAAAAATATCCCAACTGGTTGTCTACTTTTTGGGAACTCCTTGTAGTATTATCTCTTTCCTTCTTGATCATCTATGGTGCATAAATACTTACCCGAACTCCTCCAACCATCTCTCTAAATCTAGGGCCTTTGTACATTCATTTCACTATCCTCCCTTTGGCCTATTTCCTATTCCATTGGATTACTTGTTTATTGTTTAGAATAATACATAATACATGGTGATTTTGTGCACTAATGGCAGAGAGATAATATGAATGATGTTCATGATATAATTATAAATGGAATTGAGGAGGATTAGGAGTAATTAATAACATTACTTTTGATGGGAGAAAACTTAGGGCTCTTACATTTGTACTTAGCCCAAGATTTCATAATTATGGGAGAAGTATTTCCCGCCAAACTCTTACATGCATCCAATTATTGCTTTAATGACTCAATCAGAGGTGGGTAGATTCATTTAAGAGACTTGTACGTAAGAGATGAAATATAAGGCTAATATTTGGAAACAAAATAATTAGTTTTCTATGGGACTTATTTCATCTTCCCCTCTGTTGAAATCATATTCTCTATTGTTCTCATGATATCCATAGTGAGTTTGGACCATTATATATTATGTTCAACATAAATATTTACAAATCTTAAACCTAGCATGGAAATCCTACCTTATGTTTCTTCTATGCACATTTACATCTTGCATGATAAGTCATTCACAAAACAATCATTTTCCTTGAGGTCCACAATAAGAATAATCAAAATTTATTTTAAATGTTTGTAACAACATGAGATCTTATAACTTAATCCATATGGTTTGACTTCTACCACACAATCACATATTTAAAATTTAAACATAATTTGGTTCAATAGCTTCCAAGGGTTATAACTAGAACATTACATTATCCATCCCCTTTGGATAACACGATCCTTGATGTTTCTTTCATTTCCAATCATGAAAATATGTCTCATTCATTAACTTCATTCCCAATGCTATCTTCTCCAATGCAATTTTATATTGTTGTTGCCTATCCCGGACACTATGCTTTACATTCCCTTTCACTAGCTTGAGATGGTTCAAAGGTCTTATCTTTCAAGTTTGTACCTACAACAATAATTAAAGGAAACCATGTCTTTAATGTCTAATTGTATGCCATAAGTATTCCATCCCTAAGAATTTTCAATTCACAATTAAAGCACATATATTAATAAAACAAGCCATAATGTGAAAATCTAACAAATATGAATACATTCTTTCTTCATAGCATGGCCAAAGGCAAGAATCATCTCACTATTTTCTCTAAAATACTCATAAAATTGATTAACTTCTTGATCCCATGGGGTCTTCACTCAATGAATCTCTGACATATCACATGCTTTCATGGCATACTAAAAAATACACTTAATTTGACTTAAGCCATTTGCATGAAAGAGAAGTGCACATGTGCTTCTGAATGAGAAAGAGAGTGTGCCATGTGAATGATTAATTGTATATGTATTAATTTTCTTTCACTACAAGGGGGAAGAAAGGATCCTATAAAAGAGAACTAATAGTACTACTCTAATATAGACACACACACATGGATAAGAAAGACTCGTCTAGCATCAAGTGAAATAGTTCATATAGATTCAACAATCATTACAACACATTTCCAACAAGTTAAGAACCAAAGCCACTGAAATAGTTAAATTACTTTGGTACATGTGAAAGCCAACATGAATCATAAAAAATACAAGAATAGTCTTAAAACATTCACTATTCATGCATTAAAATGTGTTGTTGAAAAGGATTCAAGTATTAAGCAAAAGTTCCAAGATACATACATACAAGGAACATCCCTAGCTCCAATATTGGACCATTAGAGCCACTACTTGCTCCCCAAAAATACTCTCTCTATCTCTCTAATGCCTCGTGGGAGAAGCCAAGGTTAAATTCCTTTTCTTGAGTAATGAGTATCCTTTTATAGCTTGAGGCATGACTTTTCAAATCCTCATGACTCTTGACTTTCTAACTTCAAATGACCTTTGGACTTCTATAAGCCTTGGAATTACAAATGAATTTTTGAATTATATGTGACTCTTTGAATTAAATGCATTTTGGACTTATATATATATGGATCTTTTGTCCATACATGACTCTTGGACTTCCACTTATTTGTATTTACAATATTTTCATGACTACATCAAAAATTCCACATCATCATGATATGAGACATGACAGGTCACTATTATTGATGACTAGGACTTATAGTCACTGATGACATGGAATTTCTTCAATGGGTGACATTTCTTACACTTGTGTCTTTTCTCTTTCATGTAGCTTTTGATCGTTGATGTATTCACACACAAAAGGGACTTTGATCTCACGGATTCTTTGGGAGCACCTCAATTGTCAAGGCTTTAGCGTGTTATTTATTTTCAAATTCTCCCATTAAGTGCCCTCTTTTCCTAATCTTATTTAAGCATCCTTGCCATGTTATTCTTAAAATGCCTGCAACTGCAAACACTCACACAAGCAAACAACAGCCTAAAAAATCCCTTATTCTAGCGTGTTTCATGCAAATTTTTTATTCATGTCTTAACAATTCACTTGCGAAAAGTAAGGAGAACTTCTGGGTGCAAGGGCGCACTTTGAAAGGATAAAGGTTTGAGGAGATGATGCTTCAGAGCTTCGAGATGCGCTCATGTGCTCAAGAAGGGATAGAGAAACTCAAGGGATGATGCAAGGCATAGGTCTAAAGGATTAAGGATTAGGCTTTTGGCTTCCGAAGTGCACTATGCGCTTAAGGGAAACAAGGAGGGTGCAAAACGTAAAGTTGAAGGATGAAGGAAAAGGATTCAAAGCTTTAGGGTCTACTCATGCACTCAAGAAGGAAAAGGAAGGTGTAGTGAACATTGTTGAAGGCTAAATGGGTTAGGCTTCAAGTCTTGAGAGTGAACTCATGCTCTTAAGGAGGGTACACTTCTTTGAGTTGAAGGAGTGTGATCAAAGGAAGACTTGATTCTTCGGGGCATAGTTTAGAATAAGGAAGGAGAGTGATTCTTAGGAGTGCACTAAGTTCTCTTAGAGGGAGTAGGATGCACTTTTCAACAATGAAGGATTCCTAATTAGGGATTATGAGTTTTTTTTGTGCTCCTAACCCTAATGGGTTCACCTTGCAACCAAAATTTGACTAAGTGTGGAAGATAGAACAAGGGGAAACATTAATGCCATTAAACAGAGAATCATGTGCGGCACATGCCAACTCACCAATACAAATTAGAAAATATTAAACAATGATAAATAGACATAAAAAAGGCAATTTACGTACATCACCTTAGTACAATCGACAAAGTATGTGCAACTAAGACCAAAAGTGTCTTTTTCCAACAAGTGGAGGTGTCATGAACATGAAATGTATTGTAGATGTTCTAATCAATGCGACTACAATTAAGAATGATTAAGAACACCTGAAACAAATAAAATGACTTGACATGACACTTGACGACTAAGGAAACACTTGATGTGATGATTGAGTAGACTCCAAAATTTAAATGTAGTGAAATTTTGGAGGGTTTTGTAGAAGCGACAACACTACCTAAGTGCCACACTGCATAATGATAATCTACACATAGAAACATTTCCAATGGTGCAATAATTTCCTCAATCATAGTTTCTATGCAAATGCTATGCCACTCAAAATTTTACCTTCTTGTTTTAACCACGATGATACAAGAAGATGCCATGTTAGCCCCCATTATTCATGGAAAATGGAATAGCCACATGATCACGATGAATAATACTCTATCAAACTTAACCATTATTAGGCTACAAGATGTGTTATAATCATGCCACTAGGAGGAAAACAACTTCCATTCTATTCAGGTGCATTTTGTTCCATTGGTGAATAGAGTAGGGGAGAGAGAGAGAGAGAGAGAGAGAGAGAGAGGATTTGTACACCATAGCAACCAATGAACCATGGGTCCCACTTCTTTTTACTTTCATATATTTTCATTTCGAGAAAGAGAGAGTATAGCAACCTCACTTTCTAGTCGAGTTTTTCCCTGAAAGTGTTTCCTAAGTCATATCCTATGATGTAATGGTTGTGCGTTATTGTATTTTTTTCTTTATATATTTTATACATTGTTAATATTACATTTATAAATATAGTAACTTAATAAATCCATAATTCAAAGGAAAACAACTCCCATAATATAAATTTTACATTTTCAATATAAATGTATCATATATGTTGTGAAAAATTATCTAGTGGAATATCTGCAAAAGTTTACATATCAGGGAGTGGAATATTTAACTATTTAATTTTCACACATATGGGTTTAAGCCACCTTCAAGAAAACGGAATAGGGATTTTCCCTTGGGACATATTTCTTAATGGATAGAAATTATAATATGTCCCAAGTTTTGATGGTTCCACGAAATAATTAATAAAACCATTCATGATCATTTCCTTATAGAGTCAAGACAAACAATATGCAAACAACATCACTTGTATCCACATTATAAATATCACAAGAATTATCAAAATTCAATAAATTATTTTTTTACAATTTATGAAGTATCTCCAAATAAAATGGGAAACTTCTACATGGACATGTTTGGAAAGGGATGAATATTTCTTTGGAGAATGAGATGACTTATGGTACATTAGCCTATTCCATTGTGGGCCTTCTTAGTTTTCCATAAATTGGAAAAGTATTGATGAAATTTATGGGGAATGCAAATTATCTTCACAATATCAGAGAAACTCTTGCTTGGAGCTTCCATCTAGATGTTCATGTGTTTCAGAAATTTTCAGTGGAGTAATGGAGGCATGGTTCTTTAAAATAAAAACATTCAGTAATGGAGTGACTAGAGAGCTAATTCTCTTAAGTATTGGATTTTTCTTAGTATTAAAGAAATCACCAAAACATATGTTTACTTGAATTTCCATAATATTGAAGATATGTGATGTTTTTTGAACAAGGTTTTCAAGAACCTAATTTATTTTTAACTATGTGGCTAGAATTCTACCAATTGTTTTTCAAAAACTTGAAGTAGAGAGCTTCTAGTTTCTCAATAATATATTATCTTTAAAAGAAAGTATCATATTTCTTGAAAATGAATCACTCCCTAGCATGGTCACTAAAAATGTTGAATTCATTTCATGTTAAGTGAAAAAGTCAACCTCCTAGAGCCTTCTTAAGATTCCCTTTACATTTTTATAGAGGAAGTACTCCTCTTTTATTCACTCAAATATTCTAAATAAGTCAAAACAAAGAAATATGATAATTTACAACATTCGTGTATGAGTGGACTGTGTGTTTTGAAAGGAAAATAAAATAATAATATTAGAAATAGATAAATTTGATGATTCATTCCATGATACATTTGAGAACACATTTGAAGAAAATCACTAGAAAGAAAGTAGAAAAATGACTAGAGATTTAGGGAAATATAAACTAATTTCATGCATTCATAGATCATAAAGAGTCACAGGAAAACATTTATGAGTTTTATTACTCATTTAAAAGTCTCAAAACCACAAATGATGTGCACTCTAGAAAACAACTTTGTGCGAGAGTTAAAGAATTATTTTACATATTTTAAGTTTTGAATGAAGTAAGTTGCTGAAACACTTTACAAAATCTTGATACTTAAGTGTAAAAAGTAAAGGTATTTGTCCCTAAGGGATTAGGATTTGTCAGCTTTGGACTGAATAATATGAGGCTACCTAGAAGAATAAAAGAAACTAAAGTTAGGAATCAACTTCACAAATATATAAGACAATGACAAGGATGGATGTTGAAAGATTAGGTAGAAACAAAGGGAATTTCTTCAAAAAAAAAATTAAAGAGCACCCACAAAATCACATTAAAACAACCTATGGAATGAATACTCTCTCTCTCAACCACTACCTTTTGATTGTGATTTTCTCCATTAATAGTCTTGTCTCCATCCTTGTAACTACTTGATGGTTAGTTTTTTCCTCTCTCTGTTAACTAAATAGAGATCCATTTTGAGAATATGAATTTAAGAATTCATCCTCCAATATGGGTCCTACTTCATATTATCCATATTTCCCTTTCTTATGAATAATTTTAGAAAATTTGTTGTTGATAGGCCCAAAATTGGTCACAATTTTTCTTGTAATTTTTTGAGTTGATACATATAATTTTAGCCCTTAAAACCATTTTTTTCCCAAATATAATTTTGGAAATTCATGTTATGGTTTCTAGAAGTTCAAGGCCCAACCACCATTGGTATGCATGTGGCAACTCAATAGTTGTTTATCTACTCCACTTGAACCTTGGTCTTTTGATTTAAAATGTACCCTACTCTACCCACATGCGCAATAGGAATTTATAATGATTTATAAACAAAATTACTCATATATTTGTGTGTGAAGTATAAAGAGTCATGAAACTTTCTGTAGCTTATGCAAAGTGTAGTTTTTGGTTTCCATCTCGTTGCCTATTCATTGTGCTAAGTCATTCCTCAACATTCTATGTCCAGCTAATAGCTTCCAAGTACTACCCCTTGATATGTCCACTTGGTTTCCATGTATCATAAGGAGATATCCGAAAATAACTTAGGATAAAATTAATATGTGTAATAATATAATGTGAAAGTGAGGTGTAAAAGGTAAAACTCACTTAGTAATAAATAATGGGGTGTGATGTGCAAGGTATGTGTGAAAAATGACTAAATAAAATGGGTAGAGGAGGTGAGGTAATTCTTCATGAAAATAATACTTAATTGGGAAAATGATAAATGGGTAAATAAATATAGAAGCTAAGACATAAGGATATCAAATGAGAAGATGAACAAAAGAAATTTCTTTCTTTTTGATACCTTTTATTTTCTTCTCTTTGGTAAAAACTAGAAACCATCCTTGATGGCATTATATGAAGAATATATGAAACATTACAAATAAATAAAAGCTTATTGTTTCTAAATCACTCTATTTGATGTGTGATATGAAAACACATCAACAATCACATGTGAAACCATCTCATAGATTTTCTATGGAACCATCCTAAAAAGTAGCTATGGAACTTATTCACAAACTTGCTATAAAACCTATTTGTAGAATTGTTGTGTAACAATCCCATATATTTGATACGGAACCATCATGCTATGGAACCTATTTGCAAACGTGTTTCATAACCATCCCACAAATTTTCTATATAACCACCCGGCTACAAAAATCATTTTCAAACTTGTTGCAGATCCATCCCACAAATTTCTTCTCGCTTTCCTGAATCCTAGTAGTGGTATGTTTGGGAAACTTACTATATATTTGTTACAATTTGTTTTGTAAAACCACCATAAAGTTATCATTCTATGGAACCTATCTGCAAACTTGTTGCATAGCAACCCCACAAATTTTCTATAGAACCACCCCACTACAAAAATCATTTTCAAACTTGTTGCATATCCATCCCACAGATTTCTACAAATTTTTTGTCACTTTCCTAAATCCTAATAGTGGTATGTTTGAGAGACTTACTATATATTTGTTACAATTTTTTTATCAAACCATCATAAAATTATCACTGTAAAATCCTTATTCAACAATTTTGCTTTAACATGTCTAGAGAATTCTTAATCCAGGTGGAAAAAAATTACTGTAGTTAATAATTATTTTTCTATCAATAGTTGTTGTTAAAGCCATGGATAGTGCATGATAATAAGAAAAATAAATCATAATATTAAAGTGAGAAGTGAGAATGTTACCATAGCAATTATGATACTCATCAATGGTATTCACCCATCGATTTTATAAACCATGGTATTTACCCATGGTACCATAATTTATAATATTTACCCATGGTTTCATAATTTATTATATTTTCCCATGGTATTCACCCATGGATTTTGTAAATTGTGGTATTTTGAAATGTAAAAGGGGATAAATCTCGGTGGTAATACGTGAAATACCTCGCTTGCATATGTGTCATAATTTGAGTTACCTTTATAATGTCAACATTTCTTTTAAGCATTGTGCCTTATTCTCAATTATTTTTATAATGATTCTTTGAAATATTTATCTCAAGCATTATGACACATTCATTTTTCACTCATGAAGTTACATTTCTTAAACAACTTGGATCATGTTAACATTAATGTATCAAATTTGATGAGAAATTTGTAGTTAACCATGTTCCGTCTAGAGTAGCACTGGGATGGTTGACTTTCTGGGAAATTTTTAGTTCTATTATTTTTTCATGTTCTTTGGTCTCATTCCTCCAATGATCCAAATCAGTTCTTATCATTTTAAACACAATCCATATTTCCATGTCATTACAACTTTCAAAATGATGCTAGATTTGTCTAACTCTCATATTTTTCAGACAATCTTTAGTCATCGAGGACACCATTTTCCATATCATTCACCCTTACTATCCATTTTCATTGCATATGTGATTTTTTATAAGACCACATCAATAATTTCAACAATGGTCAATTTCAGTCACCCTTGAGACAAATTTAGAGCCAAAAAATAATTAGACTCAGCTACCATCAAGTTAATGGTAAGATTATTGGTATGTGCTCTTCCACTACTTCTAATTCTAATTATGATATTACCATTCCAATAGTAAAATTACCTTATCTAGGGATGGACAATTCCCTTGGTTGGGGGAGGTACTTCCATACTCATCAAACCAAATATATATGTCTAGTTGAAATCTAATAAAAAATCTACTTAGGTCCACAGCATAGGGGAAGTTAAAACAACCATTTAAAAAATATAGTCCCATCGCTAATCAATGTCATTATCCACTTATAAATATAATTTCCATGATGTTTCCTTAATAACATGAAAAATGATGGTGGTTTACAAGAAAAATATCTCATCTCTCTAATTCTCCATTTTTTCCCATGCAAATCCTACCCTAAACACACATACCAAAATTCCTCCCTCTATAGTCTTGCTCATTGCCAACAATTCCATAATGGGGGAACCTCCTACATGCTATGAATTGGATCACATCGATAATGAGTATAATTTATTAAGTGGATAGGATATTTTAGAAGGTTGGGTGGATGTCCTACTTTGTAAAGTTCAGAAAGGGATACAAATTGTTCACTAGGGAATTCACTTTGGCATTTGAAAACCAAACAACCATAGTAAGAATATTGCAAATATATGTTGATGACGATCTATTATCCAATGTAACTTACCTACCTTAGACTCAAGACTATTAGTGTGAGAGATTAAAAATAGTGAATATGTACATAAGTAATTCTTTGTAGAAGGAGAGGTTCCGGAAGCTAATGGAAAGGGTATAAAAAGACCATATTTTCCTCCACCTTTGGTAGAAGTGGCCCTGGGTATACAAAAATTTCTTACTTATGAAGGTAGACATATTATGGTATTTGTATATAATTTCAAACTAATGATCCATTTGAGGCATTGAAAACTCATTAACCTTCTATATTTCTTATTGAAAACATTGGAAGTCATGATTAGGAAAACAAAGTGGGGAAAGCAACCTAAAAATAATATCTATGGCCATGAACTAATTAGGTTTATTCTTCAAGTGTTGGTTTAGATTAGGCTGACCCAGGTTCAATCTATACTGCACATCAACAAAACTCTTAATCACGAGCCCTTTTGGCAATGACCTACAAGCAAATCGCGGTCTCACCCAAAGGTACTATGGGAGGATGCAAAGCCAGGTTTTTGTAGCCTTGAGGGATGTAGAGATGTGGTATTCATGTGTTATCTTATACTTAACATTCATAAGTTACTTCACATTCACACATTACTTCGCCACATTACATTCATCACTTTAAACATATCATATACATACATAAAAGTTCATTGTTGTACTGAAACAATATAAAATTGTAATAAAAAGCTACGCTATAACAAATAATAAGAAAATAAACACATGAAGACATAAATTTTACCATGGTTCATCCGAATGTGGGACTATGTCCACAAGAAATATTGCTTATAATAAAGAATTTGTACCACAACATTTCTTGTCATATGCACTCAGTTGCAAGCAGTCCACACACTCAATTGCAGAGTCTCGCCTTCTTACCAAAACTACAACTCACAAAGATATAACCATTCAATACATCATGTGTTTCTTCCAAACTATCTCCTTCTTTATTATTCATCCCTATATATCTTATTACATCGAGGGATATATCATTGCAATACCATGGTCCATATCCTATGGACTCCCCTAATAGAAGCTACTATGGTAAAAAAGCATTCATCATTTACAACATTATATTATTTTAACAAAAATGAGGGGCTTCGACCCGCCCCCAAGCCCATATACCATGCGGTATATCTACTGTGTGGTCCAGTTCACGCTTCGTTGCATTCTTTACTTCGCACTCCACTCCAAAAAATGCGGAGTCTTCACCAAAAACTATGCCAACTTCGGATGCGCCTAACAGACCCTCAACACTCACATGTCACTCATCTTGAAACACTCAACTGCTTTACCTCTGATTTTTTATATGATGTTTTTGTAGGCCTAGTTGGACAATTGTAGAGTTTATGTCACATGCTTGTCCTCCCTGCGTGCTTCCTCCAATAGCGCCTCTATCACATGTTATGTAGCCTTCTGCACCAACACTGTTTCCAATTGTCGAAGCTCTTGAAGCTTCTCATCCACTGTCTGTGATAGTTAGAGGGCCTCATCCTGCCAAGGGTCAGTCCTCTTTGTCAAAATTTGTTCTTCTTTCTTTATCTCCTCAATTATCTTTTAGAGGGCCTTAGACTCATTGATCTTCGCGAGATTTTTAAAGATTGGTAAGGTCTTTGCAAATGTGTGAATCTCCTCTAATTGCTGCTGCTTCTGTTGTAGTTCTTCTTGCAGTGAAGTCAAAATTTGCAAACTTTTGTCTAACAATTTCCTACAGTCTGCCAATGTTGCGGAGATGCAACACTCAAATGACATACACAATGAAAATATTTGCAATTTCTTCGCACTATCAACACTTGAGCTCTCAATTCAATAAAGTTCTTCATTTTTGTGGGAGGCGACTATCTATAACAATTCTGAAATTGGAACCCCATGATCATATTGGATTTTTCCCATATTTCATTTAGATTTGCATATATATCCTTAGATTTTTCTAATCTATCCCGATAAATGCAAATTTCTGCATGTTTTTACCTTTTAGTGGTCATATTTCTATTTTTTGATGAAATTCAATGCATTCCAATGCACATCTTGTCTTCTATCATGGATTCTACGAACTTTGACATACCCCAAAATATAGCGAAGTAACTCCCTATGTCGAAGCTCTCTATAACATATTTTATAGTCAAGTTCCCACTTTCAACTGCAGGTGGCACTAAGAATTTTCTCCTTTATTCATCAAGTAAATTTGTAGGGACAAGGTTTTCCCTGTACAACTTCAACCTACTACCATTTACTTTTTCGTGAATCGATTCTCCATTTAACTTCGCTAACTGAACTACGCCTCCATCAATAATATACTTGATATCATATGGGCCTAACCAATGGATTTTGAATTT
>APFE031051292.1:0-15847 GCA_000404065.3 Pinus taeda | reverse complement strand
TGACCCCCCTGAACATGTTATGGGGCTAAAAAACAATATCACTATGTTGTTCTACATCAAGTTTTTCTACCGCAACTACCTCCTTGGCACATGCAAGAGGTCTTCAACCATACTAAGATTTCATTCAACCAAGACCAAATGACATTTAGTGATAGTACAAGGCTTAATAGATAAAACACATGGATATGTCAATGAGATACAATGTTGATACAATACATCAATAAGCCCCCACATGTCTAAACCATCTCTCAAGACTCTCCTCAATGCATGCTCATAACCAACCACCAAAATGAATTATGAAATACAACAAGGCACATGTCTACATATTTCACACACATTCTTACATGGAATAAATGTATAAGCCAATATTATGCATGGAAATAATCATGCTCACTCTCTCTTATGCATGACCCAAAATGATAGCTACAATGTCACAAGGTCACAACATTGCACATACAAGTGCATACATGGCATATTTCAAAAACCCATTACAATCCATGCCACACTAATGAATTTTCTATGCATGACACAACGATATGTGGCACAAGTTACAAGGTTATATCATGTAAATAGATGGTTGCCACAAGTGTTACTCAGCAAAGAAAAATGAGCATGAATATACATGGTTTAAATATGCAAGTCAAACACTATGACTACTCACTAACCAAAATGCCTCTTACTAGGGTTACCAACAAATGGTGATCATGATAAGTACAATAAGGTTGACATAACATGCCATTTCCACTCATGATACAATTTATGGTGATGATACAAACATATGAGTGAAAAACAAGCTAAAATAGCAAACTAGTCATGAAACCCTAGTACCATGCATAACTCCTTGTAACAACCCTGGGTTGAGTTTCCATGTAAATAAAATAAAACAAAGGTCATGGGACACTTATTACAAGATGAATGAGGGAAAAAATTATAGTCAGATCCACTTGTGGTTAATTATCTATTGGCTATGGAAATTGGCATTGGCATTATAAAAGGAAAAAGGAAATAAATGGAAATTAATACAAGAAATAAAGGAAAATAGGAGAAAAGGAAGATGAAGTGATGCTGTGAAAATTTGACTTTTCCTGCTATTTTAACTTCCACGAACATGAAATCTTAAGAATATCAAATAATGATATATTTTCTAGCAATCACAAAACTAGTAATCCACAATTTTGTGCTAATTCAATGATCCAATTTTATTGGATTGGATTAATATGCTAATCACAAAACAAATTTCCATGTTTTCTTTGAAATCAAATAATCAGATCACACTTCACATAGAATTCTTAGATTCACAATTACGCATGAACTTTCATTCATTAAAATAACTTTGTACATACATATGCTCAGAGGCATTCACTTTCTCTATGCACTCTCTATGGCCTGATTTCACATTCATTTGGCCATTAGTTTCCCCCTTAGGCTTACAATTTTTTAAATAACATATATAAACAAAATAAATTTTCCTAGATCCATAAATTAATCCACAAATCACTTACACTTTTCAAGGTAGACTCACTTTTTCCTTATTGAAAAAATCTTCCTATCCATAGCTTTTCTATACTAAAAGCACTCCAATATTTTCTAAGATTTCCAAACATTTTCCTATCCTAAAAACATGTTAATTTCTACCAATATTTTTTCTCCTACAACCTATCATTCCTAAAGGGGTATAGTTTATTCTTAAAAATAATATCTACTTAATCTTATCTCTATCCATCATTCTTTAAGAAATAAATAAATTAAAATTATTTACAATAATGAAATCAAATTCCTTTTCCATGTTGAATCTCCAAAAAGCTTGATGACTTGGAAGCTCTAATGCTCTTGCATTAGACTCCAAAGGTAGAAAAATTTCATGACCTCTGAGTCATGAGCCTTTGATGAAAGAATCCTCCTAGCTCCCAAAATTTATGTTGTAGTCAATCATCCATATCATCATATTGCTATCCTTCTACACCTGGTTCTCGAATTGCACCATAATTCCACTTACGTTTTTCTGGTTACAAGAAATTTGTATTCACCATGGTTCTGATCACTATTTCAATTGAAATTCTTCTATACATACAAAGAAATATACTTTCAACCTCATCCCATGCTTGTAAAGTTGCTTCTTGAATTCTTTGCCCTGCTACAATCTGCTGATTGAGCTTTGTTTCCATGCTTCCAGTAAACTATGCATCCTTTAGCTTTGTTCTATCCTCCTTAACAACTTTTGAAAGTTGTTCATCCTCACTTTCTATTCCTCTTACATACACGTGATCAATTTGAGAATTGAAAACTATTTCTTCCTTTGGTTCATCATCCCTTATGAGAATCCCATTCAAGTATTGTTCTACATCTTGGTAGAACAAATTTTGGATTTTTTCCCCTTCCATCTTCCTCTCTCTTCATGACAATTTCAAAAGACTGTCCTTCATCTGCAATAATACCTGCAACCATAAATGAATCATCAAAAAAACTGTAAGGCTCTTATTGAATTGGTAAATCCCCTCTGCGGACAGAGGCGATCCCACTAGCCCAACGTGGGTCTAGCAACAATCACACAACGCTACACGCAGGTTCCTAATTGCATAAATCAGAGATCGATCATGATGATCTACCTGGGATCCAATGCTAGTAGTTGTAGAAGAAACGCCGCTCCCGTTCCTTTGCTCTGGTTGGTCACAATCCCCACGCTCCTCGTGAAAAGACACCTGCACACGCAAAGAACGATACAAACACAAGCGTAAAATCCAGTATATGTAATTATATATCGGTCAGAAAAGATATAACTCAGATACCATTTAAAAGACACATGAGTGGAACCATAATGATAATCATCTATTAATAAGTAGAAACAGAGAAAGATTACAACCAAAGGTTCTGACATTGAACCTCCTCTGACTGGGCAAGTAGCTAAATACGCCTTGCAAAATGACCTCTTCTCTCTCAATATTTTGGCAGCATAACCCCTCTATAGTTCTCAATTCTCACTATCACTCCAGCATAATCTCAACACTCACAATAGCTCTAGCAAAACTAGTTGGTTTAATGCAGGGTGACAGTCATTTATAGATGGTGGAGGAGGAAGGAGTATGCATTGTATCAGGACACCTACTGAAGATTTAGCATTATCCCTGAATAGCCACTGAACTCAGTTGTCATGGATAAAAAGATGACACTCGACCACTTCCATGAGGATTTTTCCTTTAGAGAACTCCATGAACAAAGAGGAAAAAACATATGAGTGCGCACTGGCTAAAAATCATGACCAAATTTAGGTGGCGCGGGCTTTGTTCTATGACAGAGCGTCCATGGACGCGCCCTCTTTTGAGTAACTGAGTCAGTGGCGCGGGTAAGACACTGTGAACCCGCGCTAATGGAAAAAGAGCATTTTCTAAGGATAATCTTCAAAAGGTGTCTTCAGGGAATATGAAGTTCAGACTTAGGGGAATACAATGCAAGTGTTTTTAAGTTGTGTCATTGGTCACAGGTCCCGAAAAGCGTCCTCCAATGTACGAAAACAAGGGTAACAAGGACGGTGACCAACGGTGACAAATTACTGTGTAACATATGCCCCCTAAAGCATGAAGCCCGAGAGAGAGAGAGGGGTGAAGTGCTTTACAAGGACATATATAGCTGCCGCCAGTTTTCTACATTGAGAGATACAGTATGATAGTTCAAATACATGATGTATGTGGTATGGTCGCAGCCATCCATAAAAGAGTACATGATGATCAAGATCCGTAGTATGGACGCAGCCATCTGGTTAGGATCAATGAATTGACTCCGGTATGGTCGCAGCCATCCAGTGAAAGAGTCATGTATCAAAATCACGCCTGGATTACAACAGACACAATCCAGGGTCTTGCGCTCCACCTCGATCCGAACATAAGTACAAGTTCAAGCATGCGAAAATGTAAGCTGAAGTCGAACATGCATGAACATCGTCTGATTACCAGCCAATAGTGAAAGTTGTTAACAGGCACGAGAGGTACCACCAGTAATGACAATGGTCCTCAAGGTACTATAGGTACAGTCTACAGCGTGTGAATGAATGAGCCGATGTCGAACACCCATAGAGTCATCCGATCAGAGGCCAATGATGAAAACCTCGCGTCGAACACGAAGAACCTGCCATTGAGGCATGCAGGCTCCAAGGTACCAGAAGGGAGTCTCTAGGTCACTTTCCTGGATAATGAGCTGAAGTCGTCAGGAAGTGGTCTTCGTCGAAGGTGGGCCATAATGTTTCCCACATCATCGACACGAGATGGGAAGAGACAATGTTGTGGAGTAAGATTTATGAACTATCAGGCAGAGGTGATTTCTTTCAGAGGTCAACTTCTCTTGAACATATCGGCGGCACGACAGTGGAGTTGGTAGTATTTGACGTCAATGGATCAAAGGTCATGATGACGTGGCAATGAGCAAATGAGAGGTCAAATAGGATCACCCGAACCCACAGAGGCAAATGAAGTATCCCCGCCCTGACACGAAAGCAGAAAAGTGCCATGTTCAAGAGCGACATACCGCCGACATGACTATAATTACCGTTCCAAAATTTTCTTTTTTCCCCCGCCATTTCTAGCGAGTACCCCAATTATTTTTAACAAGCTTGATGGGGATAGCATATGCTTGTGGTGTAAGTTCGACCTTCAGTCGAATCCAACCTAGTAAAAAATTAACGAGCCCTAGGGAGGAGAAGCTCAAGTTTCGTCATAATGACGAGTCCAATGTCGTCAGGGTTTTAATGAGTCCGACATAGGTAAAACTCGGAGTATTTTTCATGTTTAGAGAGTTTGAAAAAGACGCGGAAAAGAAAACTCCAGAGGTCCTTTTTCGTAGAGTTGTGTCTCTCGGGTCCGAAAAAGTGTAAAATGATACCCGAAAGAACCGCCCGATCAAAACGACCGAGGAGTACTTTTCATGAGTAGTGATTTCGACCTGAAAAGTAGAAAGGGATCAAAAATCACGTCGTTTCGTAACCATTCACGAGTTTGAAACGACAAAAACCCGGTAATCTTTTTTATATTTTAACAGTCGATAAAAGAACTTAAAACGACCGCCCCTTAGTAACCTTTTAACAAGCCAAGAGGGACAACTCGGTGATATTTTCCGCTTTAAAAGGTCAGGAAAAGAGCTAAAAGCGGACCATAAGTAACATTTTCTTATGTTTTACCGAGCTTGAAAAAGTTAAAAAGACGCTCGTTTGAACTGCACCAGATCCTGTCATCATTCAACCAACAGTGTAAAACCTATTTCGAAACGAAAATACCCTAAAAATACTTAAAATTAACACTCCTAATGTATTTTTGGGTTAAAGTAGTTTTATAAATAGTGGAAAAAGTAAAAAACAAATTTACTTCACTTTTTACCTTATGAGTTCACTGTTGGAGGATTTCTAGTGCAAAATTCACCTGCTGATTGTGACAGATCCAGGACACCGTTCAAGCCGCCATCTGTAACAGGTAAGAGGCCTCATCTTAAGCTTTATTTTCATTCCATTTTTAGGTCCCTGCAAGGGGATTTGAAAATTTTTTGGTCCGCGCCATTGGCGCGGGTTTCCAGCACGGGACCGCGCCAATGGCGGAAATTTTCCATAGAGGTCGTGCCATTAACACGACTGTTTTGGAAACAGTCGCGCCAATGGCGCGATCTCAATTTTTGCCAATTTGGACCATTAAACTTGCAATTTTATTTCAAATTATGTCTCAATATTTATCTAATGATTGAAATTTGTCCTTTGTTTGCAGGATTTCGCCAAAAAAGGTGCTAGAATGGAAAGAACGAGAGCACAACGATGTTGATGCCCTAGCTTTGGTGGATGATGATTGTATGACTGCATTGAGAGACTGTGGGCTCAAGAAATTCTTCCATACTTCCTACCTTCGTGCACAACCTGAGCTACTACATTTCATAGTAGACGCTTGGGACGTAGAGGATCAGGTGTTCCGCCTGAAGGACCAGACATTGGAATTGGATGTTTTCGATGTTTATTTTATTACTAGTTTATCACGACGGGGTGCGCGTCCTATTTTGACAGGCAGTCGACCTTCTGCAGAGAAGATCGAGGAGGTGAAGGATAGGATATGTCCTGATGCACGTTTTGGTGTGAACAACAGGAAAATAGATATCAACACGATTCCCAGCTTGCTTCTGCGAATTATCTTGTTTACCATTACCCGGGCAGCAGGTATACAGGCACCCCATGAGGCCAGCAAGAATCATTTGCTGCTGGCCACCGAGTGTCTCCATCCTACAGTGTTTTATTGGGCTTCAGCAGTGACGACCAATATCAAACGACAGCTTACCAAGTGTAAGCAAGGTGGAAACAAACAGTTTGGGTATGGGTCAATTCTAGTGACCTTCTTTCTGGAGCGGCTGCTAATTTTTCGGGTACCTAGAGGGATAGTAGCAGATCCAGTGTTGAGGGAGCCGAGATTGCATCAGTGGGCAGAAATTATGCCCAGAGGAGGAGGGGGCTAACAGATGTCCTAGAAGCCTGAGTTCTTCATCTGGCTTCGACATCAGATGATAGTCGTTAAGTTCTGGCCCTATGCGGGCACGGATTTCACCGGAGATCCCGATCTCCCTCTACCTGACGGAGAGGATTGGGATGAGGAGCTGGGTAAGAACTCTGTGTTTTTTAATGTTTTTATGTATTTCATTTTTTTTTGTTAATACATGTCTATTTCTAACAGCGTCTATATATGTATACAGATGTTGGCGCAGAGCGACCAGCTGACGTGCCCCACAATGTGCGTAGAGCACAACCCGCAGTGGACCCTCAGATAGAGGGTGAGGATGATCTTGTGCAGAACCTCGAGGCACTCACTCGAGGCATCCCAGACTATGGAAGATTGGCAGATGTGCCCAGAGCTTACTAGAGGCATACGGTGGGAGTGTCTACTCGTGTCCATCGTCTGTTGAGACGTTTGGTATGAGCAGTGACATGCTATCACGAGCATAACCGTGCTTAGACATCTAGGTTTCATTTTTGCACATTTTTGAGGAGTACACTGTCAGCGGCTGTATAGATTTTTGACATGTATTATTTTTTGTAACGCGCGGAACACTTTGACTCACGTATATATATATACATATCGATTTTTTGGATGGATCTTGTTCATGTGATGATGTTGTAATTATGCTATGCAAATGTATCAGTTGCATAACATGTGACCCATGTGTTTTTGTATTTTTATATGCTTATGTTTATTCCTAGATGGATCTTTCTCACGCGACTATGTGTTTTATATGCTATGCGACTGTACGATACACATGTAATCTAATGTATCTACTGCATAACAAATGACCCATTGGAATGTATTTACACGCATATATTTTATCCTTTATACAAAATTTTATTTTTTATACAAGCTTAAAAGCACGTGGCATACATGCAAACTATGCTTGATGGGAAAGGAAACGGGCATGCCCCCAAACATCGTGTATCAATCCGAGGTATATGCCCCCCAAGCTTCAGGCCATTGAAAATGGGTTGAAGGTTGACTAAATGGTTATGTGGCCGAAAAACATGACCACACGTTTCATTGTTTTAACGAGGTTGACATAATGGTTATGAACTATCCTCATGAATGATGTTCGATCGTGTATTCGACGGCCTCTCCTCTGGCCAACAATGGAAACCATTGGATGGAATGAAAGTCTGATGCACAAACAGAGCCAAATTTCATTTTTTAAGGAGCTTGACATAGGAGAAAGAACCATGCTCCGACCAATCATGTTTCATTTTTTAACGAGGTTGCTACAGGATTAAAACTATCCTCGAGGCACCTTGTTTCATTTTTTAGGGAGCTTGACAGAGGGAAAACTATGCTCCGCTCGATCTTCATCATAATGAAGAGGAAGTCAGGGCTTCCAAGAGTGGCGCTCCTGATGGGAGATCAAAGCCGTGGAAATTGGGATCCAATGCCCCCAAAACACTATTGACGATGTCGATAGTGCTGGATAGAGGCATGGGAGAGGTACTCACATAGTTGACTTGCGGGGAGGCAGATACAACTGGCGGATGAGAACTGGGAGGAGGTGACAACGGCACAGGGGGGCTAAAGAACGATAATTGATCAATAGTGACAATCCTTCCATTGTGTGGAAAGCAGACCACACGGAAAAGCGAAGAAACGATAGCCCCCATGGCATAAATATAGTCACGACCAAGGAGAAAATTGTTACCGAGAGCACTTTGGATAACCATTACGTCTATATAGATGGTTTTGCCTCCCAGAGTAATAGGGAGCTATGGGAGGACTCCTAGAGATGGACATGCTCTTCCGTCAAAAGCCAACAGAGTATGCATGACCGGCCTAAGCAGCGGGGAACCGAGAGCTTGCCAAGTAGTATATGGCATCAGACTGACCGACGCACCTTCATCCAAAACGGTGCCAGGTAGGGCCGTGTCATAGGCATGCACAGTAATCTGGAAAGGTACATGGGATGGAAGGCGGTAAGTGGTCAGGTGACTCCAATCAAAGGAGATAGCTAAATTGCTTGGAGGGGGAATCGTATGATTGCCCCCTTGCTCAAACGGAGCCGAAGAAGGACCCTCTAAGTCAACAAGGATAAGAGGATCGTTGTCAGACTCAAGAGAATCTGATCAGACATGAAGAACCTGTTTATGACTGTCGTCTAGAATAGGTTGGTCAACAGGTGGTAAACTCGAACTGACACGATCGCCGACCAATGGTTGATCAGGAACAAGCTGGGTGGAGCCAGGTGCAGGAAGAGGAGACTGAACAAGAGAGGTATGTAAACCAACCTTGTGGTCAGTAGAAGGACAATCTGCAGTTGCAGAAAGACGGCTGATATCCAGCGGGGAGTTGGGGTGAGGGAACTGCAAGACTTTCCAACACAGAGGAGGCTTTGTCCATGAGTGGGCAGAGGTGAAGGAAATGATTTCCTTCACAAATTTTGCAAGGGAATCGAATCTTCCCTTTTCCCTTAGTATTCCCAACTACAGAGGTATCATCACCGTGAGCGTCAGTGGACGATGAGGGACGGGCTGGATCGCGAGACCATATTCTTAAGATCCTGGGAATACCAGGACAATCACGAAGAAGATGGTTTTCCTTGCATAATCTGCAAGGAAACTTAACCTTGTGCGGAGGAGTGGGAAGGAGTCCGTCTTTCGTTGTTCATGGTGGAACAACAGTTGTGCTTGTAGTCATTATTGTGTTTGTAACCATTCCCTTGTTTGACTTCTTCTTCTTTGTCTTCTTCTTCTTCTTGTTAACCACTTGGGTACTCAAAACGAGACTTTCACCAGGCGCAGGAGAAGAAGGAGACGTTGAAGTAGGTGTCGAAGGGGCGGGGTCCACCTTTGGTTCAACATGATGTTGAGCAGGTGGAGGGACTGATGGAGTATCAGCCGACACAGTAGGGACCACAAAGTTTGAAAATAGCCAAATTGGTAACCCGACAATCAACCCTGGAAGGGTTAATGTTGCCATATAAAGAGCACCAGCATTTCCAGGAGAAGGGAAACAACCAGCATTCCCATCAGGTGGGAAACTTAGGTTGATGAATCCTGGAAAGGTTGCCATATTAAGACGAGATCCTACTCAAGCTAGCATACACAAGATCTAACTGGGTAATGTGATTGTGGCCAGATAAATTTTTAAGACACTTGACTTGACCTTTTCATCTTTAAAGAGTCGATAAAAGGACGAAAATATGACTCTAGTCTCCTTCGATTGTTTAATGAGCACGAAGTGACAAGCTGCTCACTTACACCTTTTCTATTAGACAGTCTGAAAAGGATCAAAAGCTGACTACTCTGGAAATCTAGGTAAAAGGGTTTGCCAGACAATTCGTAAAACTGCTTATACACCTTAGCGATCAGAGGATCACCAAGGACTTCCCGTACTGCAGTCAATCTTCCCGAATGCTGTGTTTAGTGCATTACAGTTTGTAGGGTGGCAGACTCGGCTTCCTATGGATCAAAGGTTGCAAGCCTATAGGGGTCTCCCAATTTATACTCGACGGTACGTGGGAGCACAGTCCGTACTGGCACCTATCGTTTCACCGTGGAGGAATCACCCAACCACTCAACGATAAACTACCAAGCTTAACGACGCCGGAACACGTCTCTAACCTAGACCTCTAGAATGTGAGCGTTAAGTTTCAATGCGTTGTTAGGTTCATTGAATTAATTTTATGGTTTATCTTCGATTAAGTCTCAGTTTCCGGTCTTACCGTATGCGATCTCTTGAAATGTCCTAAATGCAACTATATGCGAAAATTGTATTCGTTTCGTTGGATGAATTCTAGCTACAGAAGAGTTGAGAGGTTCACACAACAAAACGATCACAAAAATCCTAATGCAACTAATAACAAGAAAGGAAAATCTTTTCTTTTTCTTTTTTAAAAACAAAAATTAACATAACATGCTAATTAATGAAAAGCAAAAATATTTTTCTTTTCTTTGAAAAATAGAATAATGCACTTAATGGATTTCAAGAGATATTCACAACTAGATAATTCATTCCAAAGAATCTATAACCAGATCTTAAACATGAACAATAACCCAGCAAAGCAAAGAAAAACCAAGATCTTCAAAGAACTATGTAAGCTAAGTCCCAATGAAGTCAGGTAAAAACAAGTAAGCTAAAAGCGAGACACTTGCAGCATGAAATGTAAAACTGATACCACCACCAGAAGAATGTGGAAATCAATCAATCAAATGACTGGATCTATAAATCACAAATCCAACAGAAGGTTCAATAACCAAAGCCACAAAGGCCAAGATGTAAAATCGATGGACAAAGGTGAACAACTGAAGGATGGAAAAAATCACCAGCCAAAGAACAGTCCAACAGACTTCCAGGACACAGACCCAAGCTTAATTAAAAACCTTAACCAGTGCGGCGCGACTGTAAGTCTGCAACTCGCGCTAAACAGAGATTGGCGCGAGTTGTCTGAGAGCAACACGCGCCAACCAGCGCGACTGTTCAAATAAAAAACGCGCTGGCGGAGTTTGCCAGGCAAAAAGACAGAACGGATGGTCCCAGGCTTGGCTTCTAGTATCTAGACAGAGCCAGCAAGTAGAAAAAAAAAATAGCAAGAACTCTAACCAAGAAATTATTCAGACAAATAAACGAGAGAAAAACAACATGCAAGGCAAGATTGAGATTGTCCAGTTTGTAAACTGAACCGGAGATCGACTGAAGTGGCGTTGATCTACTTCACTTCTGCATAGCAGAAGTGTTTCGAAGGCTACCTGGCCACTCTTCAGACTCCGTCCACAATTTACAAATCAAACAATACAAACATAATCAACAAGCAAATCCCCAGTGGAGTCGCCAAATTGTTGAACTGGTAAATCCCCTCTGCGGACAGAGGCGATCCCACTAGCCCAACGCGGGTCTAGCAACAATCACACACGCTACACGCAGTTTCCTAATTGCATAATTTAAAGATCGATCAGAACGATCTACCTGGAATCCAATGCTATTTGTTGTAGAAGAAACGCTGCTCCCGTCCTTTAGCTTTGGCTGGTCACTATCGTTACGCTCCACGTACGGACACCTGCACAAACAAAGAACAATCCAACACAAGCTTAAAATCCAGTACATGCAATTATATATCGGTCAAGCAAGATATAACTCAAATATCATCAAAAGACACGTGAGTGGAACCATAATGATAGTCGTTCATTATTTAATAAAAGAAGAGAAGGATTACAACCAAAGAGGCCTGACGTTGAAATCTCCTCCAACTGGGTCAGCAGCTAAACATGCCTTGCAAAGTGACTTCCTCTCTCAATATTCCGGCATCATAACTTCTCTATAGCTCTCAATTCTTACTATCAATCCAGCATAATCTTAGCTCACCTTAGCTCTCTCCAAAACTTGTTGGTTCAATGCAGGGTGACAGTCATTTATAGATGGAGGAGGGGGAAGTATTCATTATATCCGGACACTTACTGAAGATTTGGCATTGTCCCAGAATAGCCTTTGAACTGGGTTGTCATGGATGAAAAAGACGACACTCGACCACTTCCATGGGATTTTTCCCCAGAGAACTGCATGAGCAATGGAGGAAAAAACACTTCAGTGCACGCTGGCCAAAAATCATGACCAATTTTGGGTGGTGCGGGCTTTGTTCTGTGACAAAGCGTCCATGGGCGCGCCCTCTTTGGAGGAACTGAGCCATTGGTGTGGGTTAGACACTGTGGACCTGCGCTAATGGAAAAATGGCATTTTTTAGGGCTAATCTTCAAAAGGTGTCTTCAGGGATTTTGAAGTTCATACTTAGGAGAATCCAATGCAAGTGTTTTTAAGTTGTGTCACTGGTCACAGGTCCATAAATGTGTCCTCCAGTGTGTGAAAGCAGGGTTAACAAGGACGGTGACAAATTACTGCGTAACAAGGATTCCACCACCAATTTTCCCCAACGCTGAATTGTGACTTACCATTCGATCCTACACGCAGAGGATTGCCATCGATTTCCACCAACGAACTTGCCATCGATCCTTCAGCAACAAATTTGCCATCGCTAATTAATAAATTCTGACTAGTGTTAGATCTGAAAGTCCACTTCCAACACATTTACTGAATTCAACAATCGGGATCAGCGTATATAAAGACTAGTAACTAATGTTGGACCCCTGTGTCCTTCAGTTCAACCACAGCGTTATATATATAAATATGATTTAAACAACCAATTATTTACATATCAGTTTCACTTCCTTCTTGAACTGATCACCATCTGTTAAATTCAATACAACGCCTCTACAATTAATTATCATGTCATAACGTCGATGCGATAATCATTGGAGATCGCATCTCGCCGGAATGAAATGTCACTCAATTATCGTAGATTCCACAATGCCGATGCGATAATTTTGGACCTGATCCAATTTCAAAATTGATTTATAACACTTCGCATCCGGTTATATTGCAATATGGTGTGATATGGCAATCTCTCCCGCTCCGATGCGATAATTACATAGAACCGATATCTTATACAATCATCACTATATACTTTCATTCTATTCTAACTTCTTACGCGCAGAACAAATATACAGAGAATCTGTAATTGATTGCTACCACGCGCCTTTGATTTGATAATCAAACTGGGGTTTAAAATAACATTACCCTTTGTTTATAGACCTATACTCTACGCATAATTTGCATATGAAACACGTACTGTAAAGAATTGATTTACACAGCAGTTACTCCTGCGTACACTCCAGAACTAACGCAGCTTTGGAATCAATAACTGTCATTGCCCACTTCAGCTTACGGAAAATCGTTCCAATTAACAACTATGGTATCGATATTGATAATATTGATTCCTTCGCCCATGTGCTGAGTCACATCACAAAGATTATTAAAACCGAACATATTCATAGAAAAATCGAATTCAACAATGTGTGTATGACTCAAAAGTCAAATTCTACATAGATATATATAAAAACAACAGTTACAAAGAACCTCTTGTTGATGGCCAGATATTCAAATCGATGGCCCTTTACAAATGCCCAGAGGTTAACAAACTTTGGTTGTCCAAGCCTCACCTCTCCTCTCTATTCTATTCTACCTACTCTAATCAATTTATACAAATTTAATTGAACCAATTTTGGTTCTCATCCCTTTAATCACTCAATAAACCCCTAAATATCTCAACAAATCCTAAAATCACCCTTGAATCCCTAAGGATCCTTCTCTCACCCAAAATTAATGAAACTAATTTCTAAATTAAAATCTCTCATCCCTTTACATCCTCAACTAACCAAATTCTCTCATATTTGAAAATTATTTACAAAATCCTCACTTTTAGAATTTATCTCCTATTTTATTTACAAATACCAAATTAATTAATAAAACAATTAAAATGTCACACCCCCCTTTATTACATAAATAAAAATCAAAATTGGTCTTTATGCTCCTGCATCAGATCTCCACATCGCATAATGAGCCTTCTATGCGTCCTGGTGACAGCGGGTGATATTGACATTTCCCACTAGTTGGAACTTGCAGTCTAGCACTACGGATCTACCAAGTTCATCATGGGCTCTTAATGAAATATGATTGCAAAGCGATGTGCAGAGATGATAAGCGAGGCTCCGGCAAGGAATATCTGGTGCCTTTTGCCTGTTGGATTCTCGGCATTCTCATCCACCACAGTGTAGAAACTGAATACACAGTAGATCTTGAAGTTCTTAAAGGCAAATTTCAGAAATGCGAATCTCCTTCACTGGGACCAATCAAGCATGATCTGCTCCCTCCATCCCTCCTTAATGTTGGAAAATTCTTATATCTCGGTATCGTACAAGCACAAAGAAGCCAGCAAAGCCAACGTGAAGCCAGCAGAAGCCAACAACTAAGCCAACCGTGCGGAAGAGTCGTTGTATAGCCACTGTAGAGGAGCCTGCCCGAGCCTATGATGACACTGCTAGATACATCAATTCATTTGAGAACCTGCATGGAGAATGATGTGCAAAGCCACTGCTTGAAGGCATGGAGGCATGAAGCACAGTGTACGTATAATCAAGTTTCGTTTTAAATCCTCCAAGGACTAAGTTTTGCCACATTGTTTGTCCATTCAACACACAACTTCTCTAATATAATCGTGCTTGCATTTATATGCTCAATATGAAGTTTTTCCCATTGTTTCTAGCAATCTGAGTTCTAGGTTAGACACCAAATAAAAATGCCAAAATCTTCATTTGTTAAACCCGGGTTTTCCTCACTTATTAATGTAGCCATTAAAGGCAGAAGTTGTTGTGCTATTGGTCTTGTTGCTTTACTTCTATGAGAACCCATCAGGGCTAACTCCCTCAAGAACGGATATATTGCTACAAACCTTTCAGTCCCCTTTGTCTGAGCTGAATCAAGTGGAAAAGGAGCTTGCCTTAAGAGATTAAGTACAGATGGTGGAATTATCTGTTCTCCTTTTCTGATAGCACCATTTAATAGAATTGGTCGAGCCTTTGTATTTTCTAATATGTAGCTTTCTATCAACTACAAAGTCAGGTCTCAAGAAAGGGGTGTACTTGTTTTACCAACTGCCAATGGTAGAAGAATTTGCACCCATATAGACATTCCAATTACCAGTTCAACTTGGAAAATAAAGCTAGAGGTAATTTATGGTTGAAGTGATTTCATGTTTTTCTTTGAGTTTAAAAAATATTGAAAGGAAAATTTTATTATTGAAAAAGGAGTGTTTCAATTTGTATTTGGAGCGATAAGGTGAATTACATTTTGTAAATTTGAAGAATATTTTGTGGAGATATAAGTGTCTTATTTTGTATTTGGAGTGATAAGGGAAATTTGTTGTAATTCAAAGTATTGTTTTACTTTGAGAGGGATCGTGTCACTATCCATTCAGATTTTGAAGGCGAGTTGTTTCAAAGGGTTTTCAGCTTGGCATTATCATTGCTTCAGATGTACTCAGTGATTAATATATCATTTTTTTTTGGTGTTTATGTGTCCTAGATCCGCCCGAAATTGAATAAGGGGATCTTAGGTACACCATTTGTATGTTTGTGATAGCGGGCATTTCTATTGCTTCATGTTCTTTCTTATGATTTGTGTCTAGATTTGACAGGTAAATGATCTCATTTCATGCACACATAAAATACAATGCCAGCAAGCACAACACTTGTAACAAAATAGCTGCAAGGAAGGAAATTAAGCTCAAGACATGCATTTGTGTCACTACAACAAATAATCAAAGTTTTCAACATCAGCATTCTACCTCAACAAACAAATTCACTCAATACAATCAAGTTCATGAATCTGCAAAGTCTACATCACTACAATCAAGTTAATGAATCTGTAAACTTCAACGTTTCAGAGCACAATCTACATCAACATTATTGAACTTGTAATCAAAC
>APFE031051276.1:2669-23678 GCA_000404065.3 Pinus taeda | reverse complement strand
ATGCAAATTTTTTTCTTTGCAGGGCACATGACAGCCTAGATTTTCAATTCTTTTGAGAATGAAAAGCAAAGAAGAAAATTTATTTCAAAATTTTCATTTTCCTTATTCAAAAACATGATTTTTTTTTTTGAAAAAAAAATTGATTTTTTTTCAATTATTTAAAATCAAAACATGAATGTTTTATTGAAAATATTTGTGATGTTAATGAAAAAAATGCAAAAAATAAATAAAATTCTAAAATATTTTAAAGTCCAGCAACTTAAAGAAATGCAATCAAGATTGATTTTATTTTTCCTATTTTCTCTACTTGAAAGAAAATTCTATATTTATTTTTTAAGTATATAAATATTTCCAGTGGAACCATTTATGGATTAGACCATCTAAAACATTCATATCCAAATTTGTAAAATGTACCTGATTGTGTATGAGGACATGAGAAATCATTTTAACCTTTAGATTTGCCGCAAATATCTCTTGAAGAATGAACGAATGTCGTGGTGCAATCGCGTTTCAATATCATTCTTCAATGTTGTTCTTGTGCTCAAAAGAATGTTTAATCTGCATTCTAAATCTTTCATCCAAAAATGGTTAATATGCAGCCAAATGATTTATGCATCGACATGCTCTAATCATACATTTAAAAGAAAAAGAAGAAAACCGAAAAATGAATTCTAGATTGAAAGCTAGTTCATATGCACACTTCCTCGGCAACGTTGCTAAAATGTTGAGGCAGATTAATTACCTATCATTTAATTGTCAACCCGGGGGTTTCGTAAAACTTGCGAAGCATGCGTGCACTATATATGCTAGAAATTAACTTCCAATTTAAATCAATCTAACTACTAAACCAAATAGTGACAAACCAAATTAACCTATTCTAATTCAAAAATCAATTCAAAAGAAATTATAGTATAGTGTGTGGAACTGAAATCTTAATCTATCATACTCGCAAGAATTGAAATCTTAATCTACCACACTTGCAGGAATTGAAGTCTTAATCTACCACACTTGCGATAATTGAAAAACACACCACTCTTTCAAAAATGAAATTGCATGAAATGAAATCTACTTTAAGGGATCATGTGTACATTATCAAATTAGGATTCTATGAAATGAATAATCAATACCACATGATATGAAATGAAAGAAAAAACAATCATTCTTAACCTCTCGATATGAAAGCAAATAAAAACAATCACTCTTAACCTCTCACACAGGAAAATATATGGAAGAAATAAATCTTAATCTATGAAAAAAAATCTCAATATATGAAAAACAATAAATCTCACACATTATATATGGCAAATCCAAAAGCATGAGGGATGGAAAGTTGAGAGGCTCCAAATACAAGCATAACCAAATCAAAGTGAATATCACTCATGAGCATGGTGCCAAATCCAAATTCTATATTCAAAACATAAGCATTTCCCCAACTTTTCACATGCCTTTCAAAGGAGAAGGCTCTCCTATTTATACAAAAACATAAGAAGCTACCTCATTAATGCAGGTCCATTATTCTCTCCCTAGATCCCTAGAAAGTCTCATAGAGTTACAACTCAAATAGGTAATGATGAGACACATATCCTCTTTGATGTTTATCCAAATCTTCTTCCACATCTTGAAGATAATTCGAATTTGAGTATTGGAGGCCATAAGCGTGCTTTAGAAGCTTCCAAATGACCTACATATGTCATGACACTCAAGCCACTTTTAAGTATTAACAAGTATATGCTATTTTTCTAAATTTTAACCATTTAATTCACTTATAATACTAGAAATCATTAAATTTTGGAAAACACAAAGTTAACCCATATAATTATGAAAATGGAGGGTAATGAAAGGTTATATGGTCATGGAGTTGTGACATGTGAGTGAAATGGTTGTGATAAAGGTTAAAGTGGATGATATTTTGAATACATGTTGGAGACTCTTCAATTCCCATTCCTAGATGCTCTACTCAACTATGGATCAAATATAATGACATAGAATGGGACCCCTTCTCCTAGTGGCATGATACTTAACATTTACAAATAGATGGCAGGGGTATATTTTTGAATTCCTAAATCCTAAATTATATTTATGATTTTAGACTTTATAAAATATTCTTAAAAGTCCATATATGGATATCTGCCATATGCATGAGTAATAGGGCCTAACATGGCATCCTCTCATACCAATATGGTTAGCACATTAAGTAAACTTGTAGGAGGCATAACTTTTCATACAAGATTCAATGAGCATGATGTTTGCATCATTGGAAAGTATCTAAGTGTATAATAACATCAAGGGGGTACACCTAAATATAAAAAAATTTGACCGCCAAAAGTGTCGTTTGATGCCTCAAAATGGCTTTAGAAGGTTTCAAAGCAACCAATTTTCCAAACTTGGACCTATTGTTAAATGAAACTACTGTCACGTACCCATTTTTCTTAATGACTTACGAAGGTTACATGGCACTCAAAATTTTATTTTTCTTTTTACCAACTTGGCAATAAGTTATGCTACCACATTTCCACACACCTCTACTGAATTTATACTAACCACACTTGCAAAAAACTTGATTTTCATCTCTCATACATTTTTTCAAACACTTTACATGTAAAAATGTGTTCAAATACTTTGTATCGAACCAATTAAGTAGTAGTTTTCTTGTAGATATTTTTCAAACATTTTTCATAAAATCAAATAAGAAACACTTATTTGATTCGACTCATAACATACTAACTAAAATATACCACTCAATCATGTAACTTTTGATTCCTGTGCTTGAGGTATTTGATCAAATAGTTTGTATGAAAATTGTAATAGAACACATTTAACACAATTCTTCAAATGATTTCATGCAAATAGGAATATATTAGCTAAAATATTATTATTACACAATAATGTTGACATGCAACAATATTGTATGCATCCAAAAAACAACATTTCCATTGGGGCATTTAATCAAATAGTTTGTATGCAATGGATCATTAAACTAATTAAACATTTCTTCACAAAAAATGCATGAAGCAAATATAGAAAATTCCTTGGGGCATATATCCTAAATTATAGTAGTTCAAGTTTTGGAAAATGAACCATATGATCAGTGGGATTTACCCTCATTAAAGTCCACATTTTAGCCTCTAGAACCTCTTGTATGAAAAGTTATAAAAAAAATTCTAACATGACATGTTTGATGCATTATTTTAGGATGATCAAGGAAGCTTGACTTCCTATGATAATATCTTCTAAAATATCATCACCCAAGATTTTAAACCTGAATTAGAATATTAGTGGGAATTCCCCTCACTATGTCAGAGTTTCAGCTTTTGGAAGCTCCTACAAGAAAATTTATAACAAAAATGCCAACGTGATTTGTTTGATGCATGATTTTAGTAGCACCAAGGAAGCTCAAATTCCTGTGGTCATATCTTTAAATATATCATGAGCCAAGATATTTAAGTTTGATGATATGATAAGTGGGATTTCCATTCATTAGGGTTCAATTTTCAACTTTTGCAACTTGGAACAACCCCATTAAAAATCCATGTAATAAATTTAATGAAGGAAAAAATAAGACCAAGGTCATAGGATACATATTCCATGCTGAATGTTGGAAAAAAACAAAGTAATGGGGATCACTGGTGATTAATTAATGGCTATTGAAGTTGGCAAAGGCTTTGGCAAAGGAAAAGAGAAATTTATTGGCATCGTATTTATGAAATAAAGGAAAATAGGAGAAAACGGAAATGAAAGTTCATAGATTTACATGTAAGAAAAATTGAAGGAAAAATAGATGAAAATGAAGAAAATAGAGGCCTCAATAATAAAAATGCTTCTGAGGATCAGTTCATGGGAGGTGAAAGAGAAATGGAGAGAAAATAAAGAAGAGAGAGAGAACGTGAAAGAGAGAAGGAGAGACAGAGGGGGAGGGAGATGGAGTTGGAGGGAAAAATAGAGGTAGGTAAGAATAAAGACAATAGAGAGAGAAAAGTGGAGAAAGAGAGATGGAGTGATCAGGGAGATAGAGAGAGGGAGAGAGGAGAGGAGGGAAGAAAGATATAAGGGGGAGATAGAGAGTGAGAGGGAGAGATATATAGATATGGAGAAAGAGCGTGCATGTTTTGGGGGTGATATACAGATATAAAAGAGAGATAGAGGGAGATAAAGATATAGATGGAAGGTAATGAGAGAGATACAAAAAGGGAGAAAGAGATAGATAGATATGGAGTGTGTGTGTGTGTGGTGAGATAGAGACACAAATGAGAGATGGAGTAAGATATAGATATAAATGGAGGGGGCAGAGAGGGAAAAATATTTCTTACACTACATGCATTGATTTCAGTATGGATGATGATTGCTAATCCTATTTGATTTCGTGCACTAGATGCATTGACTTAAATGTAGATGTTGATTTCTAATTATATTTGGTTGTTTGCAATAAATGCCTTGATTTCAGTTTAGATGTTGATTTCTAATCCTATTTCATTCCTTGCTCTAGATGCTGTAGATGGTGATTTCTGATCCTATTAGATTTCTTGCAGTAGATGCATTGATTTTAGTGTAGATATTGAATTTTATGTATATTTGATTGTTTGCACTAGATGAATTTATTTCATTTTAGATGTTGGTTTCTAATCTTATTTGATTTCTTACATTATATGCATTGATTTCAGTGTAGGTGTTGTTTTTTAATTATATTTGATTGATTACATTAGATGGATTAGATGTCATTAATGTTAAGACTCTAGATAATTAATTTTAATTTTTTTTTAAATTATATGGATGGGGGAGAGAGGGAAGAATATTTCTTGCACTAGATGTATTGATTTCAGTGTAGATATTGATTTCTAATTATATTTGATTGCTTGCATTAGATACATGGATTTCATTGTAGATGTGGATTCATAATCCTATTTTATGGCTTGCATTAGATCCATTGATTTTAGTGTAGATGTTAATTTCTAATCTCATTTGATTGGTTACATTAGATGCATTGATTTCATTGTGGATTTTTCTAATCCTATTTGATTGTTTGCATTCAACGCATTAGATATTGTTACTCTTGAGGTTGTAGATTATTAAAAAATATATATTTTCAAGATACATTTAGTAATACGTAGAGGGATACTATTAAGAAATAATTAGCTATCAAAAGTTGTGATGCCTAGAATTAAAATGAAAAGGATGTGCATAATCAATCTTTGTGCAAAGTGAAAATTAATCCTTGACAAGGTTCTCCCTTCTTCATCACCAACTAATTATTAATAGACAATTACATATATTCAAAATAGATTCAATTTACATGTATTTAAAATTACTAATAAATAATTGCATACAACAATGTACTAAAAATATTTATAAGAAGAAAATATATATATTTATAGACATGAGAACAAATCAAAATATTATTGAAGGACATGTGATCATTTTTTTGAGAAACAAATAATGTAAAGATTTTATAAATATGGTCACTCATTAAAAAAAATCAAAATTACATTATTTCTTGACTTTTCAAAATAGATTGTAGTTAAAAAAAATCATCAAAATATTCTTGAAGGAAATAAATTATTTGAAGCATTAGTGAAGAAACAAATTATTTCAAGAGTAATATTGATGCACCAGATTATTAAAACTACTCATCAAGGTATATTTTGTAATACTTGGAGGAACACTATTCATAATTAATTAGTTGTCAAAACTTGTGATAACTAAAATTAAATGAAATATACGTGCAATATCAATCTTCTTACAAACTATTGAAAATGTTGTCTCGTTTCTTCATCACCAACTAATTACATAAACATATAAAATTGTAACACAATCACTATAACATTCAAAAACATTACTATCCAAATCCAAACACACAAACCACTCGATTCATCACTATAAGGAAGCAACATAGACTAAATTAATGAAGAAAATGATATGGTTGTGCCAACCAAAGAAAACCTAATGTGAATTTTGAATTTTATTTCAAACATATACATAATAATGATAATCTAAAAATGTGACAGTGTTTCCCCGAATTGGAGCCAGCTTAAATCCATCTAACACTGGATTTACAATGCCCCTAAGAGATCAAATCCCTGGAAATACAAACCTTTCCTCAAATTCTACACACCAAAAAAAAATTGATCCCTCTGAGTACATAATAGATCCAATATTAAATAGATCTAAAATGGTTCTTATAAAAAATATTGCAAATACGCATTTGCATTTGAGAATGCGCTGAACAATAATAAAACTAAATAATACATTAAATATTATTTTCCATTTACCATTTTTATATTTTAGTTTTTTGATTTTAATGATGTATGTCCATATTTCGTCAACATGTGTCAGTTTACTGTTACGCTCTCTTTCCATTCCACTTCCTGGCATAACCTGTATTTCAATTTCGCGTGTATTTGTTTCAAATTCAAATTATGCGTCTGGTTATTGCATTTCAGAATTTGGCTTGTTTTTCGTTGCTAATTTTTTTGGGCACACGTTTTGAACCCGGGCCTATGTAAACCTATAGGATCTCAAAAAACCTATGTAAACCTATAGGATCTCAAAGAACCCGGGCTATGTAACTTGTGAGTCTGAATAAGAATGTGCATTTTATCATTACGGTTTTATGCCAATTCATCATTTTAATGTTTGTGGTTTCTTTGTTGGTTTTGATCCGGTTGCACGCTTTGACAGATTCGAAGAAGTTGGAATTCACTTGCAAACTTCTAAATCAATCGTACTTATATGGAAGAAGAGTTTGTGAGCGGCTTTATTTCACACTAAGGTTGAAAAGTCAAGTGTAATACTCACCTCTCTTATTTTGCGAGACAATTTTTCAACTATTCTGTGTATGTAATCTGCGAGATAATTCAGTCTCTTATAATGCAGGACAAGATTTAACCTATCCATAATACCAGATTTGTTGCTATAGCTCAATTGAGAGAGGGTCAGAATGTTTATACCTGCCATTTTCGTTATATTATATAATTTAATTCATAAGTGATTTAGGTTTATTTTTTATATATGATTCTTATAAAAAGTGTTTATAGAAATTAATATTTCAAACTCAAGGGATTAATAAACTCATGGATTATTAATATTATAAATCCAATGGATTAGTCAATATAAGGGATAAATTTTATAAATATAAGGTATCAATATAAAAAACCAAAGGCATTAATAAACTTTAGAAATTAATATTTGAAACTCAAGGGATTAATAAACCCAAAGGTTTAATATTATAAACCCAAGGAATTACTAACCCTATGGGATAATTATTATAAACCCAAGGAATTAGTAAATCTAGGGAATAAATATTATAAACTCAAAGGATGTGTTGGGTGTGTGTTATATTCTTTCCATGACTAGTCGCATGTGTGGGGGCTGGGCGGTAGAGTGGGTTGTTCTCCCCACTCTTCGCTGCGCTGGGTGCGGCAAGGGGGTGCAACCTCCATTGTTGGGGATTTTGTAGGGGGGTGATAGCTCCATTACATGGGGTTGCTCTGAGTTTTTTTTGCCCCGATAATAGGTGGGCAGAACTACGTATGGTTTTGTGCATGGGTTTTGCACATGGTTTTGGGCATGATCGTTTTTGTCCATGGTATTTTGTAGATCTGGTCAAGGAAACTACAGTTATGTTTCAAAAAAAGGGTTAATGATTGGGGTTTATGAATGCTTATATATTATATATATAAATATATATATATATATATTATATATATATATATAGTAACATTGAAAGGAATATACTGAAAAATCAATCTCGTAGTCCCAAGTTTGGGATCCACGAAAAATCTCTATGTATATTTGTTTTATGTTTTATGTTCTTGCCATTGTTTACTTTTTTTTATTATACTTCTTCTATCGGTAATTTCTGTATAGGGTTAGAACCTACACGGTAAGCAAACTCGAGGGATCATATTAAAAATCTAAGGGATTAAGAAACCTTAGGAATTAATATTTCAAACTCAAGGGATTAATAAACCCAAGTGTTTAATATTATAAATCAAAGGAATTATTAAACCCAATGGATAAATATTATAAATCCACGGGATAAATATTATAAAACTAAGGGATAATAAAACCCAAGGGATCAATATTAAAAGCACAAGAGATTAATAAAGCCTAGGAATTAATATTTTAAACCCAAAGGATTAATAAACACATGTGATTATTCATATTATAAACCTAAGGGATCAATAAACCCTAGGGATTGTTAATATTATAAACTCAACGAATTAATAAACCAAAGTGATAAACATAAAAAATCTAAGGGATTAATATTATACCCTAGGAATATTTAACCCTTAAAATTAAGGTTTAATAAACATAAGAGATTAATATTACCAACCCAAAGAATTAGAAAACTCAAGGGATTAACGTTATAAACCCTAAAGTATTATAAACCCAAGGGAATAATATTTTTTTTTTCTAAATAAGATTAATCTATTAACAAAGTAAGGAGGTACAAATACAACGTGACCGAAGTCAAAACTCTACTCTGAAGAAAGGCAGAACTGTCAAGAAAAGCAGATGAGAAGACTCACTGTAGGTAGTGAGCTCATTGTTGTGCCAGTTTTTAGGACCCACGCAGGGGACCGAGTTTAGATTCACTTGATAATGCAAAATTAACAAAAATGCCAAAAAACACTAGAAAACCACAAAACTGTTTGCATTACAAACTTTCCCAGTGGTGAGGGTCTCACTGCACGAAGACGAGGCTTGGGTGAGTGAACTAGTCATCTAGAGGCTCTTCCTCGATACGGCACCACCCATAATCTGGCGAATCCCTTGCTTGAGCCGCATTCTGAACAGAGGGACCAGGGTCAACTGCCTCCATCACCACATCCTGAGCGCTGCGAACCTATACATGCAAATCCTTCCGAGGCGCATTTCCAATTCCCAACTAGAGGGAAGAAGATGGAGCAAAGATTGCCCCTGAACCTCCTGAATGAGATCCAGAGTCCTCTGTCTGATTATTTTCATGGAAGATCACCGAGATATGAGCAGTTATCCTAGGGCGATTCAGAGAGCTATTAAAGATGAAGATTGCAGTGCCAGACGTGGAAGGAGGCCCACGGTGGTAGGTAGTGGAATGGAGCCGCCCTCTCCCACTACGGGTGCTGGGGTATCAGCTTACAAATAGCTCATTAGAAAGGGAAGGCGAATCAGAGGACGAATTGGAAGGCGCGCACCAGGGCTGGCCTCTTCGGCACCCCATTCTTTGGTGCAGACGAGGCATCTAGGAGAGAGCAACAACGGAACACCAGGAAGGCAGAGCAACAGCAAGGACCGAGAAATGGCAACAACTTTGCTAGCAGAATGGAAAAACTTCATAGCAGAGACCCAAGGTCCAGGAAGGGAGCCAGCGGAAAAGCTGAAGCCTCTTCACCAAGAGAACAGAGTTGAGTGCTGAATTATCCCTTCCTAGCAAATCCCAAGAGGCTTCAAGAATGACAGAGCCAACATCCCACAACCCGAAACCAGAAAAGAGGCCATAGACAAGAAAATAAATCAACGAGACAAAGACATTGAAACAACAGCTCGAAACCCAGGAAAGGAACGAGAGGAGGAATAGAAGCCGCTCCTCCAAGAGGGCCGAGCCAAGCAACAGAGTAACCTTCCCCAACAAGTTCCGAGAGACCTCACGAATGACCGAGTTCACATCAAACAACCAGAAATCAGAAATGAGAACAAAGGTGAGAGAATGAATCGAACAAAACAACAAAGACGAGTTCACCGAATACCCGAGACATCTCTTGGCCTTATCCTCCTCTGGCATGCCTCGGGATGCTCCTTCCATAACTACCGCATTGAAGAACCCCGCCTTTTGATGCAGGCCAGAGCATGAGGAGGGAAGAACCAGAGCTGTAGACATGATGTGAGAACCGGAACCACTGGAATGAGAGTCGATGAACCTTGCTTTGCGTGCATGCCAAGAGCCAACCACCTTACCTTTATTTAACGTTTTGTACTAGGTGGGCAGGTGTCGATCTACCTCACCCCACCCCTGTCCCTTCATATTTAAGGCCACCTCAAACACCCGCATCTAGGACACAAGGGAATAATATTAAACAGAAGGGATTAATATTATAAACCCAACATATATAAACCCTAATATAAATATTAAAAACCATAAAATAAACATGGATGACCATGGTCCATTTTCATATTGAGACAACCTTTGTCGCAATGCGACATTCCACCATGGTTAATTTTCATATTGAGAAAATATTTGTCACAATGTGACGTTGGACAATGTTTGACCATGGTTAACCATGATTATAAACACAAGGGATTTATATTAAACCTAATGATTTATATTACAAACACTATGAATAATTTTATACCCTAGGAATATGAACCGTTAGATTAGTAAACCCAACAGATTGATATTATAAACCCAAGGAAATAATAAACCCGAAGGATTAATACTAAAAAACCAAGGGTTTATAAACCCAAGGGAATAATATTAAACCCAAGGGATTAATATTATAAACCCTAGGTGTATAAAACCTTAGATAAATATTATAAACCCTAAAATAAACAAGGTCGACTATGGTTTAGCATGGTTGATTTTAACATTCATAAAATCTTTGTTACAATGCAAATTTGGACAAAGGATGACCATGTTTGGCCATGGTTGATTTTCATATTGAGAATATGCTTGTCATAATGTGACATTGGACAATGGTTGACCATGATCAAACATGGTTGATGATGGTTAACAATTGTTTACCATGGATGATTTTCATATTGTGATAATTTTTGTTATAACGTGACATTCGACCATGATTGATATTTATATTAAGACAATCTTCACCACAATGTGATATTGGACAACGGTTGACCATGATTCACAAGGTTGATTTTCATATTGAGATAATCTTTATCACAATGTGAGATTGGACCATGGTTGACCATCACTGACCAAGATTATAAATGTGTGGGATTTATATTAAACCATAGGAATATGAAAATTATAAACCTTATGAATAATATTATACCCTAGGATTATGAACCCTTATATTAATAAAAGAAATAAATTGATATTGCACCCATCATTATAAACACAAGCGATTTATAAACCGGGTTGACCATCATTATAAACCCAAGATATTTATATGAACCCTTGGATTAATAAACACAAAGGATTTAAATTATAAACCTAAGGCAATAATAAACCAATTGAATAAATACTAAAAACCCAAGGAATTATAAACCCAAGGGAATAATATTAACCTGAATGGACTAATAATATAAACCCACGTTGTTTAAACCCCAAGATAAATATTATAAATCCAAAAACAAACATAGTTAACCATGATTAACTATCATGACAACGTATTCTAATATCCAATATATTTTTGTCACAATGTGATAATGTAATATTACAACAATGTTTATCACAACATGACAATGTTTGATATGAAAGACCTTAAAAGAAATAATAATAAAATGCAAAAATAAAATATAATTCTAAAACTATTTGATTGCATTCAAAATTTCAATTTATTTGTTTTTCATTTCATAATATATATTAATTATTAATAATTTTTTATTCTATTTATTTTAAAAACAATTCATTTTATTAAGAAATTTTTATTTTTCTAGATAATAAAATATAAATTTAAATTTAAATATAAATAAATTAAATTTTACTCTAATAAATAATAAATTACTGTATTTTTTTATTTACTCTAAGATAAATATAAATTACTGTAATTTTTTGTTTTTTTTCGTAAATTTTTCATAAACTACAAAACCAACTTTTCTTATGATTTAAAAATTTACAAATCTAAAAATCTAAATAATCAACCCCACGACTCTTAATCCTTAATGTAACTTAAAACAATCTTATATAAGCTTTTGAAACAAAATACTGCACAAACAATTAATTAATTTAATATGGATCTTAATTATATAGTTAATAAATTAATGTTTAAAATTAAGAAAATAATTTATTTATATTTAAATTTAATTATATTTAAAATTAAAATCTTTTATAAAATTTAATATATATATATTTTATAATATATATTATATATATATACCTATATATATAATACTTTGATATTATATTAATATTTGACTTTATTAAAGACCATAAATATAAATTAAAAATTAAAAAATTATTAAATTTATAATTATTTTAATTATAATTAAAATTTTAAAACTTTTATAAAATTTTAACATATATCTATATAATATATATATAAATTAATATTTAATATAATAATAGCAATTATAATAACTGTTAAAAAATTATATTAATATTTGACTTTATTAAACCATAATATAATTGAACTGAGTTAATTATGCAAACCATATTATAATTCAACCCTTATAATATATATGATATAATTAATATTAATATTAATATTAATAATAATATTAATAATAAACTTTAATTATTATATTATATTGATTTTTATTAAACCATAATATATTGTATTTCAAATTCTTTATTGAACCATATTATATTCATCCCTAATAAATTTTTATATTACATTGAAAACATGAATATTATATTCAAAATTTAGATACACAATTAAAATTCTTAAAAGCCAAAAAAATACTTATGCCTGTTATTTTAAAAATCTTTTAAAATAAGTCAATAGAATTTAGGTTATGCATGAAGATTGCATGGGAATATTTTCATTTTTTTTTATCAAAATGTCCATATTGAAATTATTGAATTTTTTAATAAATTTAATATGTATGGCAATTTATGCGTAAAGAGATTGAATCGATTGAAAACTTTTATTATTAGGTTAAACCTATTAAATAATATTAAGAAATTATTTTAATAATGAAATCCAGTGTTGAAATTGCACATATACTAATAAAACATTATAGTGATAAGGTCTCCCTTTTTAACCTATGAAAATATATGAAATATAGAAGTTCTTATATGATACGAGACGTTTATTTAGAAATTATTTTCAATTGAGAAATGCTTCACAAATGAATTCTAATAATTTTACATTAATTTCAATAAACTTATTTAATTTAAAAATATTGTTTTGAGATTTTTTCCATATTTAAATATAATATCTATTTAATATTTAATAAGTTTTTTAATTAAATAATTATATGTTATATACAATTAATAACAATTTATATTTAATATTGAAGTTTATTTTATATTTTAATAAATATTATAGTAATAGTGAATCTATATATCACTTTGCTTTCACATATATACAATTATTTAGGTTTTTTTTAATAGTGACAATGTTATATTTATCTTAATACATTTTGATAGTAGTATAGTTTTGCAGAGTTTTACTATATTTTTTTTAACATTGTATACAAATGGACAACATGAAAGTTTTATGTAGTTTTCAATGTTATAGAGTGCATGAATTAATGAAATTTTCACACAGATTGGCTCGATGGTACTTTTGCATGGCTCTAATGTTATAAAGACTAAATGAAAGAATGAATTTGTTTGGATGAAAATATTTTTGCTTCTATTACCTCTCTACAAATTCTTATTAAGAAAATATGTTCATGATGCGACCATACAAAGCAATTGAACCTGATCTCTAAAAGAACTGCAATTTAAACAATTAGTAACAAGGATTTAACCATTTATTGAAGATCGCATTGCAATTCGAACAATTAATAACAAGGACTTACCCATTTATTTATGAATGTGTGATGTGCAACAATCTTATTTTTACATCCAGGCTTCGAATTTCCATAAGCATGCCCATATCCTTCTCTTGAAATTACCATATTTTTGTACATACATCTGCAAAGCAACATCAAAACCTCCTAAACATTTTCGGACTATTGTATGTACATGCATCCTAGCACAACCTTAAACATTCAACATTTTGGGACTATTGTGGAGAGGGGAGAATAGAAATGATGTGAGTGGATAGAACATAATGAAAGGGTGAACCACAGGACATGTTAATGAAAGGGAGGACACCTGTTATTTGGAATTGGACACATGTTATCAATGTTTTGAAACTGATAATCACCTTATTCTGGAATACACATTTCCACTACTATACACCTGTGTGTAACATTTTGTAATCCTCCCATTCTCGTTATGGTACGTGTGTGCAACGCTTTGTAATATTCTCATTCTCGTTAATCCTCATAGGTGTCAATTAACAAATGGCATGGTAATTTTTTAATCGGGATTTGTAAAAATTTAATTTAAACAAGGTTTAATCATGTGATTTAGATATGGAGGGGGGTTAGTGGTATGAATTCCATGCATTGATATAGTGGCAACGACGAGAATATAATGAAATCTTTAAATTTATACCTTTTGATCAAAATTTTTAATTATTAAAATGATTAAAGTTCACAATTCCAATAGGGGGGATGCCAGCATAATTAGTCTAACTTATAAAAGAAATGACTTTCTTATACTAAAACCTAATGATACAAATTCAAGAAAGATTCTAATTTTTTGTTGTTTAAAACACATTTTGAATGGGAAAATGGATTCAATGCCCTTAAAACAAACAACTTGAACTCAAGGTTTTAAAAATCTCTTCCAGATTTTGGTTAAAATTAGCTAGAAAAAATTCCTTGAAAAATGTCATTTCGTATTAGTTACACTATGCTTTAAATATATACCTTGTTTAATTTTGAATTTATGCATTGTGAGACTCACACAATGTATATTTTTCATTAATATATATGAGTTGATAATTAATATATTTATTTTATATACAATAACATGAATTTTTTATGTTATTGTTTTTATGTAATTATATTTTGATAAATCTTTATATATATTTATACGGGGTTTATTAAATATATACCCATCTTAACTTGAATCTATCAAGTTTCGAGAGAGATCAAGTCTCTCGAGGTGCAAAACAAAAGTGCAAATATAACATCTAATTTATTGTAAATCTTAATGTTATTTTGCATGCAAAACTTGAAAAATAATTTAGCGGGAAAACAATTTGATCCTTCACATTGTTACTCTTTTATAGTTTTGTTTTCCTATAAAAATTAATATTTTTATAAAATCAATCAAAATATATAATAATTACATTTATATATAATGACAACAAGAATTACTTTTAGTTATTAATAATTTATATATTAATACAATTAAAATTACCTTTATATATTATTTATGCTATTAATGACATTAAGATTACTTTTAGTTAATTAATATTTAAATACTAATTGATATAAATGCACAAATCCATTGTTAAATTAACGCTTTATTATATTAATTTAATAATTTAAGTATAATGCGTCAATATATTTATAAATGTATCCATTTATTAATATATCAATTGATATATACGCATAAAATTAATATTATTTATTAATGATACTTAATTAATAATTATTATTGTTATTTATTACAAATATATTTATATGGTTTATCACGATAAAATGTATATATTTTATGATTCATGTTTGATGTACATAAATGATTATCAAAAATTATATGGAAAGTTAAAATTGAATTTCTATGAATGTTACCCGGGTAAACCATGAAAGTTCAAATTTATTTATTACTATTACAGATCTATTTAATTTAGGTTTTACTGAGTGTAGAGGGATTAAATCTTTTAGGATGGAAATTTTATTTGAGTGTAAAACTTGAGGAAAGTTTTTGCATCTAAAAATATTTGATTCGTCTCAACTGTTAATAGATTTTGAGTTAGATAGATCTATGTTAATTCTGGTTTTGTGCAACGCACTAATAAATATTTTAATTATAAGAAACATTTTATTATTAATATTGTGGTTGTAATTTTGAGAAACACACTAATAAATATTTTAATTATAAGAAACATTTTATTATTAATATTCTCTCTCTAGAGATAGAGATCCATAACTTTTGGATATGGTTGCAATATCCATTCATGCGTTTTAAATATTTGCACTGATTTTTTGTTCTTAACCTTTGTAGGAAAACCATCCAAAAATAAAATCTTTGAAAATAGCTCATACTCAGGTTAACATATTTACCATCATTTACTTTCCACTATAGCTTAAGAAATTCTTTGCATAAAAAATGTATAGGAATAAGATGTAAATAAATATTTATGTGTTCCTGAACGCTTATCTAGGAGTAAAACTATAAATGTGTAATTTTACTAGACCTCTTATCATCCCTCACATAGATGATAAATATAAAATATGTTGCAAAAATGAAATGTTCTGAAACATTTACAGTCTGTTAAGATGAAAGGGTAGCTTTTGTTAGAACACATCTGTCAAACCCTTAGAGTGAATATGATGCAAGGTTCGGCGTTAGAGACAGAAGTGCCACAACACAAATGGGAATTAATAGATGGCACTATTCTTAGCACTGAGACAACAATTCCTCCTTGGAAAAATCTTGTTATCGGACAAGATGATAATATTTTAAAGTTACTTCCACTTCAGTGTGACTACTCTCATCTTTCAGACAGGGAATCAGTTGCAGTAACAAACTGGAAAAATCTTGCTCTAGATAGTTTGATTAAACATCTAGAAATAAATCATCAATATGCAACTAGAGAAAATAAAATGCTCCAAGAAATAATTGATAAAATTCTTCAAAAGGTAGATTTTACCAAAGATCAATTACTAGATGGAATAAAAACTCTTGGATTAAATGATTTGCATATTGCTAAAACTATTTATGTTTTAGAAAAAGGGATTAATGATAATTACAAATGGATTGGCAAGGTACATTTAGTAGCAGATAAGAATCAGGATATGATGACAAGCTTAAAAACGTCACTTGAAGTAGTAAAGAAAAAAGTTTGGGTTGTCTCTACTTCTGTTGAAAGTCTGAAAAAGAAAAACACTCATGATCCTACTTTTAAAGCTACTACTTATTTCTCATATCCTTAAGATCAATTACCTTTCCATGTTGTTCCTACTACTCTTCAATAAAAAATGAAGAATCCTGGTGATATCATTTTTCCTAAACCAGAAACTACCTTTGTCTATGCTCCTATGGCTAATCCTAGCATGTTTTCTAGTCTAAACTCTTCAAGCCCTGGACATAAAATGACAGTTTCTAAGTGGTTGAAATTAGGAGATGATCTTGATAAGCCTTCTAGTTCTGATACATACTCAACAAATTTGAAGCAGCGCCCTCTGCTCCTCCTATTCTAGAAGATTTAGAGTTTCTTGTGAATAAGTTTTCTCCTCTTGATAAAGAAACTTTTCAGATAGCAAAAGACATTCGTGATCTGATTTCATTTTTGGATGAAGAAGAACCCAAAGATACAACTGTACATAAAGTTATTGATAGAAGTTCTTGGAATTCTTCTTGGTCACCTGCTCCTAATAAAAGAGATGTCATGAAATCGGAATATCATAAAGATTGGTCTGCTTCTTCCACATATTCATGGAATATTGACAATTGTTCTGAAGCAGAAATATTGTCTACATTGAGTTCCATGCTGGTTTGCTACCGCACATATTTAGCAGATGACATTTCTCGAATAAATGGAACCAGGAAAATCATCAGTGGATTCGAAGGACTCCTTTATCCTTGGCTTAAAGCAGAAATTCATTGTGATCCTATCCTCATTCCTTCTTGGGAAACATCTGTGTTAATGAACCCAGATAATACTACATATATGGATCCAGAGACTTCATTACCGATGAATAACATGATTGGTTTCCTAATGCATGGCATTCTTGTCAATTTTTGTGGTTATCCTTAGATCAATAATGAACTTGCTACAATCACACTCACATCCATGAAGCTTACTAATTTGCAACATTTTGATCAATATTTTATGGAATATCTCCATCGTCTGCATACTCTTTCTTCTGATGTGATTCTGGATCCCAAATGGAAAGAAATCTTTATTGCTTCTTTACCAAATTGGGTAATTACTGCCATTTTGAATAAGCTTCCTAGAAAGATTGGTGCCTATAAATTTGGTGTTATAAGACAAGCTATTAAGCCTGTCATTGTTGAACTCTACTCTCAGATGAAAGTTGCTCGAGCTGCCACCAGCTCCACTAAACCACATGGCTATCAACAACTATGTAAACAATGGCATTTACATGGCTCTAAAAGTTTAGGGGGATATGATTGTGGTTTCTCTAAAAATGAAGCTTACTCTAAGAAAATTTTTAGATCCGTAGAAAAAAAAAAAAATCATTCATAGAAGGCCTCCCAGAGAATACAAAAGAACACGCCAGTTTCATCAAAGGCCAAAACATAAGCAAATATTTTTCTTCCATTGCAATGAAAAAGGACATATTGCTCCAAATTGTCCAAAACTGAAAAATGACAAACAACAATCTCAGAAGAAGAAACAATTTAGCTATAAGAATAAATCGGGAAAGGTAAATATTATTGATCTCCCTTCTAGCTGTGAAGAATTATCAGATTTAGAAAATTATTCTGATCTAAATGACCAGATACATGTTTTTTATGAAGAAGAAGATTCTGAAGTTGAATATTGCAAAGATCTACACTGTAATGAATATTTTCAAGAACTCTACGAATGCAGTGATCCTGACATTTGCAAATGTAATGCAGTTAGGATGTTCAGACCACTATCAAATGAAAGCTTAGATCATGATGAGCTTTCTAGAAATTATTTTACACAAATGGTTAATGCTAATGATCCAAAACTCAAAGAAATGTATAAAGTACTGTTGATGACCCATCTTCAACAGTCCAAGTCACAACAATATCAAGAACAACAAAAGTCACAGATAAATCATCAACATAGTTATATTCCTTTTGCAGCCTTATTTTCAGTTGATGGTCTAACAAGACAATTCAGACAACAAACAATTGAAGATGATCTTTCTCAAACACTTCCTGCAATTAGTCAAGCTATCAAAGATCTCAGAAAAGAAGTCAGAGAGAATAGAAGGCTATGCATTGAAGCACATCAAGGGCACAATATACATTCTTTACCTGCACAACTTACAAAAGGAGAATCTTCACAGATAGAACAGAAAGAACTAGAAAGACAGCATGATCCATATCATGATCCAATGAAAGGGATTTTCAAATCTGAAGACTTTGAAATTCCAGATGAAGAATTTGAAGATCCTAGATCTGGATTAGGAATGAATGCAATGAACGCAGATGTAATGTACTGTGTAAAAATGAAAATGAAAATTGGTTCTTCCATATAATGGTGGAAGGTTCTAATTGATACAAGTTCAATATTGAACATAGTAAGCGGCACTATAATTCCCTATCCTCAAAGACAAAAGACAAAGTGTCTAGGAGTTATTACTCCAAGTGGATAAATCAAGACAACGGAAGAAGCTATAATAGATGCCTTCATTTCTCAATCTGAAGGAATTCAAGTTCATGCTCCATTAGTCACAGGGCTTGATTGTGCTATGTACTTAGGAACTCCTTTCCTGAGCACTTTCAGAAGACATGGAAGCACTTATGATGAAAAATCACAGAAATGGGGATATTTTCTTCTCTTCAAAGGTATAGATTATTTCTATCCATTTATTCATTCCAATTCTCCTAATAGATTGAGAAGAATTGAAAGGTTACAGAATACCTTGGCAAAGATGGAGAAGAAGAAAGAAATGTCTTTGGTCAAAAAGTTCAAGAATCTATCTTGTGAAGACATAAAAACAAAGATTAAGGAAAATCCAGGAATTTCAACTGGATTTTCCTTAATCTTTGTTTTTATATCTTCACAAGATAGATTCTTGAACATTTTCACCAAAGCCATTTCTACTTCATTTGTACTTGGATAATAAAATTCATAAAAAGAAATCCATTGGTTATTCAATTCCATCCAAGCTTTCCAATTTTTATTGTTGACTTTGTTAATTTTTTACCTATCTTTCTTTGAATAGGTTTTCATTTCTTCACAGTAACTATACTCTTACTAATGACTATACAGATCCCAGTTAAAAATTTTCTTATACCATTCATTTGAGGGATCATAAGGACTTATTCCTTTGTATATCTTAAGGAATTGAATGATTTCTTGATCAGAAGGAAGTTGTATTTTACTAGGAATCTTATTCCTAGGATCCAATCTGTAGCTGGGGATTTCTTCTAGATATCCTAAGCCTTTTGTAGCAAATTTTCCTACTGATTGAAGCAAAATTTCTTCGTGATCTGAAAAAGGAGTACACTTTGTATGTTCCTATGTTTTATTTCCAGAACTTGGAAACAAACGAATCATGTTTATTCTTCTTCTGTCTTTATCCTTTTCTTCTTTTTCATGGGGTTTTGGAAGACTAGGAGTTTGCTGACAAAAGTTAGGAGAACAATGAGGATGATTACATACAGATGGTTGTGGAAATTGTGGAATTTAGAATGTTGATTGCATACGAATTGTTCTAGGAGGAACAATATTTGAATGCAGAGACTGAAGAGTTTGTGTAATCATATTTGATAACATATGCATGAATATTGGATCAGAAGTAAGATCATATGAATGACTTGGTGATCCTTCAGGAATAGATGTAATAGAGGACATTTGTGGTTTTACTGCGACTTCAGTTTTTATAAGGTTTTGTATAACAAGAGGAGGAGGAGGTCCACCATGCTTAGATTGTGCATACTTTGATTGGGGAAAGAAACGAGTTCGAACAAGGCCATTATCTTCTCGAATAGAAGTTTGAGCAGTGATAGGCTATGGACAGGGAGAAGTATGAATAGAACTCCAATTTGTGACCCATTCTGTTGGCGGTTTAAGATCTCGGCGAGATATCATTTGAGGAGCAGCAAGATTTAAGCCATAGTCATGAGTGATTAGAGTAGTGAACTCAGAGGTTTCAAAAACTTGTTGGACAACAGAAGGAGTGGTATTCTTATAAAATTTTACGACACATCGCCAATGAATAGCTGCATTATTGCTATTATCATCAAAATCATCATATCCATGTGTTTGATGTAGGTTTTAACCCCGTACAGAAATTACCTGCATACGAATTCTAAATCACAGGAAAAAATAAAAATGCGAGAGCATAACACATAAAACACATATACACAGAGATTTCCCGTTGGATCTCAAAACCGAGACTACCAACTTGATTTTTCATTATATTCCTTTCAATGTTACAATACATATTTATACATGC
>APFE031051269.1:79743-93619 GCA_000404065.3 Pinus taeda | reverse complement strand
TGGGGATTATAAGGCACAATTGTTTGATGTTTGATCCCATGTTGGCGAAGATAGTTTTCAAATTCATTTGAAGTGTATTATTTTCCATTATCAGTGCGAATAGAACCAATATGAGATTGTGCATCATTTTCAATCCATGTTTGAATGTTCTTGAATGTTTGAAAAGCATCATATTTGTTCTTCAATAAATAAACCCAACACATTCTGGTGTAGCTATCAATAAATGTCATCATATATTTATTTCCATTTGCAGAAGGAACATGCATTGGACCACATAAATCTGAATGAATGAGTTCAAATTTTCTATGTGCTCTGGAATGTGAATCATGAAAAGATTGTTTGCTATGCTTTCCTAGAATGCAAGCATCACATTGCTTAAGTTTCCTAAGAATTGTAGGCAAATTGGTAACACCATTTTTCTTCAACAAGCGAAGGTTGTCATAGTTCAAGTGTCCAAATCTAGCATGCCATAATAGACTTGATTGAAATGTCTCTTCATCATAATGAGAATTGTATGAGAAATTTTGTGCACGAGCAAAGGTACCTTGCAGCTTGAGAAGCCTTTCTTCTTCTATCCCCGTCATGACAAGTGAGTGATTTGATGCTTTTCTCACCTCAACCTTTCCATCAAACATATGGAGTGTCCTTGCTGGCGGATGTAGACCAAGGACAACAAGTTTCTCCTCAGTTGCGGGAGATATAAAACATCATGCAAAAGAAAGTCTGGAAGACCAGGCAATTTAAGCCTGATTGTGCCAAGCCTTGATAGCTTGAGTTTTGATTTGTCTGCAAAGTATACTGCTCCATCAACATTGTCAGTAAATTCTTCAAAAAAATCTCTTCTAAAAGTCATGTGGCAAGTTGCTCCTGTTCAAGCAACCAATTATTTTTCCAAGAAGCAAGTGAAGCATTAAACAAGTATTCATTTACTCCAATATTACAATGTGCCACAACATATTGAGTGGATTCAGGTGCTTTACCTTTCTCTTTGTCATTAGTTTTACCTTTGGGTTGATTTCTTTCCTGCTCAATTCTGTCCCAAGGCAACTTGCATGTGGATGCATCATGTGATCCATCTCTATTGCAACATATGCAATGCAAATTTGACTTTTCTCCTTGAGAGTGTCTGCCCCCCTACCTCTGAAATTTCTTCTTCCTCTTCCTCTTCCTCTTCGACCACCTCTTCCTCTGGAAGAATCTTGAGCAAGATTCTTCTCTCTATGTGCAAGACACACAACCTCTTTAGAAGACTAATGAGCTATCTTCTTCCCAAAAGCTTTCTCTCTCTTAGCAAATTTATTCACAAGAGAATCAAAGGGTAAGTTCTTTGAGGTTTCCATTTGCTTGCAATGACTCAAGATAATTTGAGTAAGTGGGATAAAGTGCCTTGACAAAATCTATTAGAGGAATGTTCAGTTCAACATTAGTGACTTTGATATCATGCATAATAGATTTTACTTCTGATGCAAGAGCAAGAGGATCATCATTTTGTAATTCAAGACTGAACAATTTAATCATGAGTTGAACAACTTCAAGTGCAAAGTGTGAGTCATAGTGTTCCTTCAGTTTTTGTAAGGCTTCGAAAGCATTTGAAAATGGCCAAATATGGTGACTGACCTCTTCATTTACTGATGCTGCAATCAAGGAATAAGCCTTGTTGTTCTTATTTTCCTAAATGGAAAATTCCTTGTCTGAGGTAGGCTTTTCTGGTTCTTTGTCTCCTTCTCCAATAGACACTCCTTTCCACAGGTCATTAAAAATGAGAGTGTGTTTGATTTTCCGTGAACATTCTAGATAGTTCTCCTTGCCAGTGAGAACCACTCCCACAATAGATATCAATGAATGCATTTTAAAATCTGTGTACAATGTAAAATATACTTTGTTGCCAATATATAAAATATTTTCATTTCTGGTGTTAAAAAATACAATTCTGATATATATCGCAGAGGTATATTTGGGGGAGGGTATATTTGGGGGAACTATTGTATGGGAGAGGGGTTATATAGAATGGCGGAATGAATGCGTTCAACATAATAGCGAGGAGGGAGCACAGTTGTGTGAGGTGAATACGTTATAAAGTGGAGGCATTAAACGTAAACCAAACAGCAGTAATTATAATACCAAACAGTGGTGGTATTAAACAGTGGAGCAGATTTAGCATTATATATAAAAAATCGGTGGTATGAGTGTTGGGCTACGGAAACCACTGTGCAAGGGGCTGTATGAGCTAACTATGCATGAGTTAACGCAAAGAAAACACAGTTTTCAAAATTTTTTAACACAACATATCGTCGGCTTTCCCATGCCACTCCAATGCTCTATACACTGCTCCACTCTAGTGCTCTATCCAGTGCTCTATCCAATGTGCCACTCCACGCACAGTGCTCTATCCTTTTGGACGATGGAGGAATGTGGGATCAAAAATTGGGCATAGACTATGAGGAGGGACCAAGGTTGAACCACACAGTTGAAAGAGTGTTGTGGACTGTGTCCGAGCGCTGCCACACTACGTAGGAGGAAGAAAGGCCGAGACTCCGGCGACCTTGGTGTGGTTCTTGCCACAGGCGGAGTAACAGAACAGCAAGGCAGTGTTGGCATGGGTAGGTAGGGGAGCAGCGTTGAGTCTACAATAGGAATGGAGAGTATTGCAACGTTCAACAGAAATAATTGCAGCAGACCATGTCAGGAAAACAGAGTGGAATAATATTAATGTAGGATAAAGAATATGACAGACAACAGAAATGGCAGAAGAGAGTTACAAGAGCAGAGAGGGAAGCCAAAAATGGCGCTGGCTCTGTTACCATGTCAGGCCAAAAGTAACTCAAAATGAAATCTATTTATTCACTTAGACTGCTTATAGTTATATACATGAGGGAGTGACTCTTGGCTTTCATCTCCCGATGACTCTTCCTTTTCCATTATTTATTATTTACACTACTTACAATTGTTCACCCAATCCCCGTGATTAGGTATCAACAGTGTTTATGGGATCTGATGGGATTCGCTTGGCATATTTCATCATCTGCACAATTTGCCTTTCATTTTGTCGCATTCCGACAACTTTCAAAAATTAGCATTATTACGGAGCCTAACTTAATTAATTATGCTCAAGGTGGGCACTTCGGAGAGATTTATTGATGGAACACCTCAGTGTAATAGCTCGTTGGAACCGGAACAAGAAGATATATAGGATGGGATGCTAAGAAGTGACTTCCAGTGGCCAAAGAGAGTATGGTGGGCGATTTACTATTTTCCTTAATTAAAAAAATGACTTTAATTAGTCATTTAATTAAGGAAAAATAATAAATTAAAGGAAATGGGCCAAAAGTGACTTAAATAACATAAAATTAAATTAAATGAAAAAGTCACTTAAGATAAAGTCAATGGAGGAGCTTCTAGAATAATAATAAAATAATTAAATAAGATGCTTCTAGAGGCTTAGAGATCTATCCATCAAATCTATAAAAGAGGAGGAGGTCATTTGGAGACATCTTGGATTTGAGATTTCTTCTTGTGGAGAGATTTGAGAACGTGATTCTCTACTTCAGCAGTAGCCCCAAGACTGAAACCCTCGGGTGATTTAGTGAGAGTGGACAAGCACCCATCTCTTCCCTTGGTGAATCCATTCAGAGTTCACCGGTTGCAGAGTATTGTTTTTCAGTTTGATTGGAGGCCAATTGCGGCATTATTGTGGATCTCTTTGAGGCCAGTTATATCTCAGCTATCTCAGCTATCTTGGTTTTTCCAGCATGTAAAACCCCAGTTATCTAATATAATAACGCTGAGAGTTTTCTTGTCCATTATGTTGTGAGACTGCAGTGCTCTATTTGTTATTTTTACATGGCAATATTTTGTTTGTAAATAAAAAATTTTATGTGAAGAGCTTGTTCCAAATTTATTTCATTTGGGACATTACAGTGGTATCAGAGCCTTGGTCTTGGCTCAGCCTACGGGTTTTTCAGTTTTTCAATTGCAGTTATTATTGTTAGAGAGTTTTTGCTGGAGAAGCTGAATACCCTGTTCCTGCAGCAAAATGAGAATTTGTTAATAGAGCTAGACAAATTTTCTCATTAAATGAGCAACAAAATTTCAGTGAAATTGTTGCCTGAATATTAAACCTGGGACAAAATTTATTATACGGTGACCGTGAGATTGTCTACAATTTTTTTTTAAATATTGGGTGAAATGTTCTTTTATGAGGCTGCGTTGGTTTTGTGAGAGCCGCCATCAAAACTGGGAGCCGCATCACCAGTTAGAATTGCAAATTGAAGAGAACAGGAATTTTTAAAAGCCAAAATATATTTAGCTTGGTCGAAACATATTGTGGAAGCTTGAGTGCAGTGTCAAATTTCAGCAAGAGGAGCGTGAGAAATTTTTTTATGAAGTGGGGCCATCAAATTTTATTAAGGAACCCATTAATTATGTGGAAGCTTGAGTGCAGTGTCAAATTTCAGCAAGAGGAGCGAGAGAAATTTTTTTATGAAGTGGGGCCATCAAATTTTATTAAGGAACCCATTAATTATGGTGGCTGGCCGAATTTCCTGAGCGTGTGGGGGATGAAATGGTCATTTGAAGCTTCAGTGGGTTAAGTCCAAAGATATACAGTCATTTTGGCCCGAGTTTGTATCTGCTGCTGGTCATTTCTTGAAGGTCAAGCTCCATCATTCTTCCTGGGCATATAGACAGCAATGCAAGCACCTCTTACATCGAGTAAATTGTTGTAATTCCTTGTGACTTGGAAAGATCAAATCTGGGCGTAATTCTATATTGATGGGAAGATCAAAGGCAACAATCCATTATATTTGTTGAACGCTTTTCAATTACAAATCTGGGTATCTAGCGTCGAATTGCTGTACGAATTCGTGATTCGGGCAGACCAAATTCTAGAATTCAATCAAAGTCAAGATATATTGATTATTCAGGGTTTTTGCAGAGGTCGAGCTTCTACGCAAATTTCTTCAAGTGCCACACTTTATCGCTTGAAAAAGGGTCAAAGAATTCCTGTGGGCCGAGTTTCACCTTCCAGAACAATCGATCTATCTATGTGGCTGGGCGTGGGACATTACAGAGGTATTGTAGAAGAATTCCATCACAGTGGATGAGCTAACTAGCTTCCCTCTTCATAATTGTATCACTGTTGTATAATTCCGGAGCAACATTTGATGAATGACTAAGTTTCAAGTGGACGCATTCATACCCAGCATCAGCTAAGTGAAGTGAGGAAGAGCTTTACCTCGGTATTGGGGGTCAAATCAGTTACCTGTGCGTTGTCACTAATATGTGATGATTGTTGTCATACCGTGATCACCTTTGTCGGACGTGGGCATTGGCAGAACTACTCTCTGCATATGTAAATTTGCTGAATGACAGATTACTCAGAATTTCCAAACAAAATTGAATTGCCCTGTTTCTCAATGGAGGCTGCAAGCATTCTGTTAGTGGACTGAGGATTTCATGTGCGTGCTTTAGGTCAAGTTTATCTCAGCACTTGATTGGAGTGCACTGCTTTCAAGAAGCCAATTCCTGATTGGACGCAGGGCTTCTTTGTCTATTGTTCAGGCAGAGGTGTGCGTATTTTTTTTTCGTGTTGGCAGGACGAGAGTCGTGGAGATTCCCAGTGAACTAAACTGAGATTATCATTCATTATGGGCGCAATCCTCTTAATTTGCAGATCAGAATCCTGTGCATGATCTCCTTCGCCAGGGCAAAATTTCACATACGTGGGCGTGTTTTTCTCTTATTGTGGCAGACAAAAGTTCTCATTACAAATTCTGGTCTGATTATTCCTAAGACAGTGTGGAGTTCAATCTTGTCAACAGAGGCCGATATTATTTGGCAATAAGCAGTGAATCCTTGAGGTTGAAATACTGTGTCAAATAGAAAGGTGAATGGTTTCAAATGCTGAGTGCTTACAGCTGTAGCAAAGTACAACAATTAGAAGAAAAAGGTGATCATTGCTAAAGACATGTTGGAGCCATGAAGTACTTACTGTTCGATTGGTGGCTGAAGCAGAGATTGAGGCAGAGTCATTTATATGTCCCTGTAGTGTCTTTGAGTGTGGGTTTTCAGAGACTGGCCCATTTGCTAAAGTGTATGGTTTGCTTGCTGGGGGCTGGTTATCTCTGTGTATATTCTAGAACAGCATGCCATTCACTGAGGTGAAACTTTCCCTTATCTGCTAGCTGGAGGTCTGTTGATATATTTCCAAGCCTGAAGTGGGAGTGTTGTTACCATTGTTGAAGGGAAACAACTATAAACAGACCCCTGAAAATCAAATCAAAGAAACAAGATACTTTGGAAGTGGGTGATTCTCCATGATCACGAAAAGACTAGCCTGCATATTTATTTTGTGACTAATATTTATCTAGTAGTGGGTTGAGTTGTTGGTTTCTTCCTGGAGCTGGTCCTACTCATTGTTTGCTGAGCTTTGGAGTTGTGTATACCTTGAGAAGAGGCTGAAACTACATCTGCACTTGGACACTATATTGGAGGGTGCCTAGCTGATCCTTATTCCAATAAGATGGGCTGAGACAGAGAGTACAAGGGGAGATCCTTTTCTTGTGGAAATTATTGCTGAAGACATACAAAGAAATTGAGTATCATTTGAAGGTTGCTTCATTGCCATTCAAACCAGGTTCCTCTGTAATCAATGTTGCTATAAATTTCCTTTGTCAAGTAAATTAATTCTGTGTATATATCAGCTTGTCATCAAAGCAATATGTATGCCAATGATTTATGTTAATTCTGGGAATGATGTAATATCTGAGTTGTTGGTTTGAAATTAAATTACATGTCATAAACCAAGACTACCCCTACAGCAATACAATCATAGACTGTTGGAAAAACTATTGGCAAAGAAACTCATATGCTCTCAAAGAACACTGAAAATATCAAGTGGGAATTTTATAGGGAGCTTGAAATTTTCAAATTTATTCGCTCATGGATGAGTCACTGAGGCAGCTCACAGCCCTTAGCGCTGACCCTCTTGTTAGAAGAAATTTGATAAGGAGAATTTTTGGAGGGTTCAGATCTGGAAAAGATGAGGAGCCAATGAAAGAGCAGTCTCCAGAACCCCCAAAGAAGAGCAGAAATCAAATGAGAAGAGAGTGGATATGTTTTACATGTCAAGGAGCATGGACACTAGATCACAAATGTAAAATTAGAGGGGACAGAGAAGCAGACGAGACTGCTAAAATTGAAGCAGAGCTGGCCAGAAACTCAAGTCAATTGAGTATGAAGAAGATTGAAGGGTCCTTAGTTGAACAAGAGTCTCCTATAGAGGAGTCCATTGGTTCTCCTTAAACATCATATGGTTATGTTGACAGCAGCCTTGATGTGCATCAATGTTTAATGGTTGAACATAACGCGCAGCAAATTGTCCTTGTTAGGGGAAGAGACGTTCAGACAGATAAGCTCCCAGTGAGGATTTGGTATGGAGAGCAAATAGAGGAGCATGAGTCAGATCAGAAGGAGATTCCTTCTGACTTTCAGGATGAGGATCCTTCTTCTATAGTTGAGTCCTTGGACACCTCTGAGGAGCATGAGCAGTCAGGGGAGGTCGTTGACAGTGGCTTAGCGATGTGCCATGTTTGGTGGAGGAGATTGATGAGCAGCAGCTTGTACTCATTCAGCATGTGCAACCCACAGTGGAGCACAGGATGCGTGATGGGCCATTTTTGGGGAGTGAGATAGTGGCTAATGTTGATTCCATGATGAAGGAGGACAAGCAGACATCCTTGGGGCCAGCCATTGATGAGGAGTAGACAGATGTAGAAGCAACCAGCATGATGGTAGTATGTGTAGGCACTTTTCGTCAGGAGGTGTTGAAGCCTGATGGGATAGTTTTGCAGGAGGTTGATAAACTGGACGAGCATGGAGTTTTCAGCTAGATGAGGGTGGATCTTTTAGAGATGGTGTGCATCAATCTTTGGGCCGACCTTCTGATGAGGTGTAGGTACTTGCACAAGTAGCTGGCAAAGTTGCAGTACTTTCAGAGGGCATCCCTCTCCAGGGGTACATAGATAGGGCTTGTAGCACATCTTGCCCACTTTTGCCTATTATAGAGTGAGGGGCGGGTTTCCTTAGAAAGATTGGGTTGATTGACCAAATAGAGCACCATCAATTGAGCAGGGACCCATATCAACCCAGTAGACTTGTTCCTTAAACAGGTGTCCATGCATTGGATTGGTGAGAGATCATGAGCTGGTCCACTATAGATGGAGTATCAATTTTAGTCAAAAGCATTGTATTGCAAGAGCCTTTAGAGGTGAGGGATATTACATGCTTCAGTTGGCAACAGGATGTAAGCTGGCCACTCATCAATATTTCAGCACAGCATCAACATGATGAGATTGACCTTGGTCTATGATAAGGGTTGGATTGGAGAGGGGTGATGAGTTGGTACATGGGGGATGGAGCAGCATTCATGGTTGGAGTTATAGCACAGCAGGAGACTTGGAGCCTTGATACTTGTTCTTGGTGGCATTGGGATCCAGAAGGATTTCTTGATGACAGGTTCAGTCAAAGATTGGTCTGAGGTTCGAGCATTGAGGGGTCCGTTCGTGGTGGGTTGACATAGGAGCAGAGCATCACCCAATGGTTCATATGGGATCTAGGCATTAGGTCTCAGTTGTGTTGGGCCACCAGACTGGTCCACAGATTTGGATTGCTTGAGGGCAAGCAATCTTGGGGCAGGAGGATTGCCATGTCCCCATTTTTATTTTCCACCATATTACAGCAAGGGTGGATTTCCAGGGCAAGGGATGCCCAGGTCAGTGGAGTACGTTTATGTCATCAAGTGTTCCAATGGAGTTTTGAGGAGTTTTTATGGGATTTGATGGCATTCTCTTGGCATATTTCATCATCCGCATAGTTTGCCTTTCGTTCCATCGCATTCCGACAACTTTCAAAAATTAGCATTATTATGGAGCCTAACTTAATTAATTATGCTCAAGGTGGCACTCCAGGGAGATTAATTGATGGAACACCTCAGTGTAATAACTCGTTGGAACCAGAACAAGAAGATCTATAGAATGGGATGCTAAGAAGTGACTTCCAGTGGCCGAGGAGAGTATGGTGAGCGATTTACCATTTTCCTTAATTAAAAAAATGACTTTAATTAGTCATCTAATTAAGGAAAATTAATAAATTAGATGAAATGGGCCAAAAGTGACTTAAATGAAATAAAATTAAATTAAAAGGTCGCTTAAGATAAAGTCAATGGAGGAGCTTCTAGAATAATAATAAAATAATAAAATAAGATGCTTCTAGAGGCTCGAAGATCTATCCATTAGATCTATAAAAGAGGAGGAGGAGGTCATTTGGAAACATCTTGGATTTGAGATTTCTTCTTGTGCAGAGGTTTGGGAACGTGGCTCTCTACTTCAGCAGTAGCCCCAAGAAAGAAACCCTCAAGTGATTCAGTGAGAGTGGGCGAGCACCCATCTCTTCCCTTGGTGGATCCATTTAGGGTTGTTCACCGGTTGCAATATATTGTTTTTCAATTTGTTTGGAGGCTGATTGAGGCATTTTTGTATATCTATTTGAGGCTAGTTATATCTCAGCTATCTCAGCTATTTTGATTTTTCCAGCATGCAAAACCCCAGTTATCTAATATAATAAAGTTGAGAGTTTTCTTGTCCATTATGTTGTGAGATTGCAGTGCTCTAATCTTTTATGTGAAGAGCTTATTCCAAATTTATTTCATTTACGACATTACATATTGAATTCACCCCACAACTCATAACATTATTCAGATTCTACCACATTATTCAACAACATATGCAATTACATAGAAAGAACAATGTCACCATCAATGCAGCGGAACATAAAAAGAACAATAGAAGAAAAGCATTAACACATAAGAGACACTAGGATTGGTCGGAGACCAGGGCAAAACCCACTACGAGGAAAGCTCTTTCAAATTCTTCTTCTTATAGATTGTCATTGAATGATTCAGCAAAAAAGAGTACAATAAGCCATATCTTCAACCATAATCCTATCCAGCAAAATCAACTAAACAACATCCATGAGATGAATCCAACAATGTTAATAGTCAAAACCTAGATTCAGAAGCTTGCTGCCAACTATCATTGTTTATGATCAGCTATCGACTCTATGGTCAACTGACAAAATTTGCAGTCAACTGTAAAATTCAAACCCTAGGTTTTAGCCGCACAGAGAGAGTCGTGTGTGCGGCTGAAACCCTTCAACCACACGCATAAGACTACATGCCTACAGTTACAACTAAAATTTCCTTGTAGCATGCCCGTAACTAGGAACCAAAAACCCTAGATCACACGTATGAGCTTCGGACCCTGCAATTTCAGATCTACGAGCCAATCTCTGCGAACTACCTCAGACCTGTGCGAGCCAAAACCAAAGAAGAGAATAGAGGAATGCTTCATGATGATGTTCAAATGAGGTTGAGCTCACTTGTATTTATAGACTTCCTAAAGTGTCCAATTTGCTTTAGGGCCAACCTAATCAAATGTACACATGTGGGCCTTAATTCAAAAGTACAATTTCCCTTGTCCAAATTGAGTGCTTCAATAGTCAAAATTGGTCCTCTTGAAAAGAGGAATCTAGTCCCATGGTCAGAATTTGTTACTAAGCTACCAAATTAACAAGATGCTCATATGATCTTGGTCTCTGATGGATGGTTTCTTTCACTTGAGTTCATGGTCGTTTTGTCAGGTGGTCCATGGCAACCCAGGCCTAGAGGGCACCCACTTCACAGCTACCCAAGCCTTTTCAGAGAGATAGATGGCTTCACAGATGTAGCATTGAGAAAGTTGGGCTTCATTATGATTTGAGTAGATGTTACATGTCCCAGAGCACCCTCAGGACCCAAGACGTTGATCTACTTTGACCCAGTATAGAGGATTCTTGATGATTGCACTAACGGATCCAGCGTGCCCCCAGGCTGGCCTTGACACAACATAGGGTGGGGAGGGGGCGCAAGACTTGTTACAGGGCTCGGATGAAGATGGTCTTCCATTAAGAGACTAGGGAGGGCTTATTGCACTTGGCAAAGCCTTAACGTTGGAGAGAGGAGGCCTTGTTCTGACAAATGTAAACCCATGAAGGTGACATGATGGCACCCCAGCTGAACTTGGGACCCCAGAGGAGGATTTGAAGTGGATTTGAGAGATTTTCCTCAAAATTTGGATGATCTTGGCATTATGACACTTTTTCACATCTCATCATAACATGATATGGCATTTGGAGCCCTAAAAGGGCATGACGTTAGCTTTTCACACGTGTGGTAAATTATGGTTTATTTTGTCACTTAAGTAGTGGCTTGGCTTGTAACCCAAAGTTAATTGAGGTAGACCTCATATAAATAGAGGTCACCTCATTTGTATTATTAATCATCACTCGTGGATCAATTTCAGCCTCTTTGAAGGATTTCGGCCTAGCTGAAATAGTCTTGTATACTAGTGGAGATGTGATCTTTTGTGGAGATTTTACTTTTGGAGACATTTTGTTGTTGTGGAGACATCATTTTGGGATAATAAAGGATTAGTTCATACATTTCTTGTAAGTATTCTATATTGTTGAATATCTTTTTATGGCTATTGCATGGAATGGTTATTGTTATTGAGTTTTCCACAATAATACATAGTAGAATTTGATCTTCTAACTTTGATAATTACTTCCAATGATTTAACAGTTTAACTTGTCATATGTCGTATGTATCATTCAACAATTATATTTGGAAAACCTTCAACAGTAATACAATAATAGTAGGATCAATAAGAGACAGCCAAGCACAATAGACACAACAAATTTACCCTGGGAAAACCCACTTGGGGGAAAACCCAACAACTTTTCTTCTTAGGAGAACTAATTCTTCAAAAGAACAAATCAAAATCTTTCTAGAAATTTGTGCCCAATCCAAATTCAAAATTACCATTCAAATTTGATCAAATGTTTATTAAAATCCTCCAAAAGGCATGTTAGTCAACTCTATTAAAGGAGTCGAAATTCGACCTAAGGTCAGTTGGTCAAAGGGACGAAATTCAGCCTAAGGTCAACTATGGTCAAATTGCCAGGGACTCAGTCAAAATCAGAGATTCTTCCAATCAAAACATTCTCCCTTCTAAGGTCAAACTTGTCCAAAGATTCGGTCAAACAATGGCCAGCCGCCAGAAGAACTCAATCAAATAGGTCTAAACTTCTGTGGTCAATGTGGCCTTCTTCTTTAGTCAAACTCATCTAGAATGTAGTCAAACAGCAATCAAAATAGTACTTTAAATCTCAATCAAACCTCAAAAATTTCTTTATCAAACCTCAAAAATTTCCTCCTCACACGTGTGAACAGAATTATATAAGATTGTGAGTGATCTGAGCTGTCTAAATGATGGAGGTCGAATTGATATTTATAGTGGTCAAAAAGGTGGGTTTTGACCAAGGGTCACACCCATTCACATGATGGGGTCGACTTGCCTTTTGGGACCTACATGAAGGCCAGAAATAATTATTATTATTTTTCATTTTGTGCAATTTTCTTTGGCCAATTAAGGAGGCCTATTTGGCATGTGAGAATACCTCTTAATGCTACAAAAGGTCAACAATCCCTCTTAGGGAGGGAGGTATTCTCTAGCAACAAATTTCCTTTTGGAAATTCTCCTTCATAAGAAAAGTTCATGGCCTCATAGATAAATCCATCTTGGAATGCGAAAAGTAATATTTCACGTACACATTTTATAGATCATTCCATCTTTCAGGGTAATTTGCCAAAGTCTATCATGGCTTCTATCAGTTTCTCTTGGTCAAATTCCATTATGACCTATTCAAGTCCTTTTGATATCCAAGTCAATCTGCCTTTAAAAAAAATTATATTCACCTAGCCAAAGTCCTTTACTGCTTTTTTGGGTGAATTTCACTTATCTTCTTTAAAAAAAATTATATTCACCTAGCCAGAGTCCTTTACTGCTTTTTTGGGTGAATTTCATTTATCTTTTTCAGTCAAATTCCATTATGACCTAGCCAAGTCCATTTGGCTTCTAGAAGATTTGCCCAATTTTGCCCTGGAATCATTTATCTTTTGGTTGAAGTCCTTTCTAACCTAGCCAAGCCCATTTGGCTTTCAAAAGATGCCTCGCTTTTTATTAAGGACATCATTGCTCCCTCTTAATGAAGAAAGAATATTCTTTCAAGCTTGCTTCTTAAGGATACAAGCTTTACTTAATGGAAGGTTAGTAATTTACTCATATATGTATTGGAGCTCCACGGCTCCTTTCTACACCATGTCTTCAATTAAGATGACTTAGCCATGTTCATTTGTCCTCGAATGCTCAACTTCTTCGTGTCTTGCAATACAAGCTATAATATATAGAATTTTGCTTCTAGTTCAACAAGGATATCATAGTTGAAGTAGCTTCTCCAAAATTCTCTGCTGACATATGTTCTTTCTAAATTTGTAGCCTCTCTTTATCATATTCAATTTTACTATTGTTACCCACCAAAAGTGGGTACACTAGGAGAACTTTTCTCCTATTCATCTTCCTTCGGCCAACATCCAACATCCCTTGATAGCCACATTGTAGTTGATGCAATGTGCCACTTTGTCTCTGCCACCTGCATTAGTTGTGTGTTTCCTCCTGTGTTGCATGGGTACCCGCACCCGGGGGTGGGGTTCTCGAACCCGTCCCGGGTTCCCGCACCCAAGTACCAGATTCGGGTACGGGTTCTTCCCAGACGAACCCAGAAGAACCGGGTTCTTCAAAAAAAAATTTGGGTTCTTTTCCTTTAACAGGTTCTTGGGTTCTTGGGTTCTTCCGTTGCTTGGGTTCTTGGGTTCTTCGGGTTCTTCGTGTGCTTGGGTTCTTGGGTTCTTCGGGTTGGGTTCTTTGGGTTCTTTGGGTTCTTC
>APFE031051269.1:59995-78410 GCA_000404065.3 Pinus taeda | reverse complement strand
CATGTTAGAAGGTGGGCAATCCAACCCAAAAGCACTAGACATTGTATGTGATTAGCAAGTGGTTTTCATTATGGACTGAGTAAATTAACTAGGGCCCAAATCCACTAGAGGAGCATTATGACACCCTACAGGTGAAGCATTGAGAGCCATGGGACTCCTATCAGTTGCAAAGCAACATTCCATTCCATGGGCACCTAAAGTACCCCAGTGGTTTTCACTTTGCCCCACATTATTCATGAGATGATGCACTTGGACCAACATGCCCCCAGTTGGCTTAGTAGTATGTATGGGTTTTGGCAGTTGATCTGAGGCCCAGATGAGGTTTGTCTCACCCCTTGAGACATGGGAACGCTAGCACCATATTTTGAGCCCTCAACGTTGGAGCAATACTAGCCTATTCTATCACCAGGACACACATAATACCCATTTTGTGCCCCAAACACAAAAATGGGGTCCACTAGATGATTTGCATGGGGATTTGGGGGCCAACCCCTAGATTCGGATTTTTGGAGCCCTCTACACTCGACTTGGCACTTGAGGATCCCAACGCATGCCCTAAAAGTGCCCACATATGCATGACGTCCACATTTCAACCTCTTTTGTGGGTTAATTTTTATGTTTTGCATTGGCTATGAGGTTGGCTTGTAACCTCGCCTAGTATCAAGCCCATTATTTTACAATTTGAGGGACTCTTAAGCTAAATTAGAGATCATTAGACATGTATAAATAAGAGAGAGGTCATTTCACTCTCTCATCATCATCACTTAGAGAATTCAAACTTCTTTGAGAATTTTGCACTTGTTCCTTCTTGGCTATTGGATATCTTTGGTTGCATTTCAATGTTTGGAAGTTAATTCAATTTGCCTTTGGAGCTATTTCTTTGGATAATGTATGGATATACTACATGTCTTGTAAATGCTTAATGTTGATGAATTTTTCTCTTAAAATTGTCTAATGTATGGAATTGTTGCTTCTAGATTACGCTACATTATGCACTAATTGTTGAAAATTATTTTTGAAAGGCTATCTAGTTGAGAATTGCATATGTTATTCACTGTATGACATCTAATGAATGTTCCTAGGGTAGGAATCCTTTAAACTCTCCTCAAATTCCATTCTCCTTTGAAGTGGTTAAATGATAGAATTGATACCTAGGGCATCAATTTTTAGCCTCCTTAGAAACGCTTTAGCTCATCTTGAGCCTCCTAGACTCCATATGCCCCAAGGACAAGGAAATAATCCAAGTCTTTAGTGATCAATCTTCTTTTTCATCCATAAATTCTTCTTCTAAAAATTTTGGTCCTCTTAAAGTAGGACATCTAACTAGGGGCTTAGAGTGAATTGCCTTGGTTTTGCAGAAACTTGAGAGCCTAAACATCAAGGTAAGGATCTTAGCTACTTGAACTCCAAGTTTGGTGGGCATCCACTTAAGTTTTCTCCATAAGATCTTTTGTCCTAGGTGTTGCCCTAAGAGGGAAACCCTAGTTATTCCTCCTCAACTTGGAGACTTCTTTGAAGGTTGTATGAGCTTAGTACTTGTTGAAAGGAATTGTGTTTTGAAGCCTCACACCATAAATTTGAGCCTTCCTTGAGAGATTCTAGTCTATCACCTAATACTCTAACCCTAGAATACCTCTCATAGGTGATCATATCCTACCGAGACTCCTCCCATCGATGAAAATCTATAAAGAGCAGGGGGGTTTGGTTGAGGTGACATTGGGCCTCCTCCCCAGCGTTAGCGTGAAAATTTACAACTCTATTGCAGCATCTGGAAATTATTCTTCTAGCTGTAAATTTCATTATGCAGTTTATTTGCTAGGGCAAACAACGAATAAAATCACAACTGCAATTTTCACCATAAAAACGCTACGGAAAATAAAATGTTGGAAACTGAGAAATACTAGCACACACCGAAATTTTGACAACGTTATTTTTGGACAATTGTCCCCGGAAAAACCCAATGCGGGAAAATCGATGCAGTAGATGAGGGTTTTATTATTATGCAGCAACAGATATTTTGAGTACAATAAAATGTATGCCAAACTGACGTTTCTATCTAAGACAAATACTGGCAAAAATATCTGAGGGAATTTACCCCCCTCTCAAAGCAATCCCGCAACAAACTGAGCCCCAAAATTGGCTCTGGAACACCTTTGTGCAAGCCCAACTCATGCTACCCAAAAACTACCACTAATGCTGACGTCTAGCCTGTTGTTGCCTCTGGAGGTGATTCTACCGACCTCCTAGAAATATTCCCGGATATTGGAAGCTTAATCAACCTCTCTTCTAGCTTAATCAAACTGCCCCTATTGAGGCTCTGCACAGCCCCTGCATAGCCTCCTAGAGAAATAGTACGACCTCCTCTCCTGACTCTTCCAAAATTGGAAACTCCTCCAGAATTATGCTACTCTACCCCTCTACCACCTGCTACTTGACCACTAGCTCGATCTCGATGTTGAATCACCTGCTACTAGAAAATTGAACTGCCTTGATCACTGAGTATTTGCACTGGTGTATCCTCCATCTACCCATTGACCTCTTCTTATAATCTCCAGCTGAGACTTCAACAACCACGATTAAAACTTAATCAATGGTTGAGATCATCTCCAAGTCGATCTATGTGAGTTTCTAGAGAATTTTCACCTTTCTCAATTAATTGCTATTGATTAACCAGTTTTCCTAAGTTAGACTTGGTAAAAATTTAAATGATGGTCAATTAATTTAATTGAGCTATCTCTAGGTGGAATTTTCATAAACAAATTTTGGGTTTTGAAAAACTCCTGTGTTTTAGCCTCTCCACAAAGTTTGAGACTAGAACACCATCTAATGCTACAAAAAACTAACACTCCCTCTTAGCAAGGAAGGTGTTCTCTAACGTTGCACTGCTACAATACCATGTGTCAGCATAATCTCCCATACATGATGTTGATGTCTGACAACTATTGCTACCTACCACTGTCCACCAACCCTTGCGCTAACTCTGATTCATCTGCCACTAACTATAGCTAAACCATGTTGCAGCTATGTTGTTGTTGACACTACATTATGCAACCTATACCACTGCCAATTTTGCATCTGCACTGCAACCCAACTAACACGGCCTCTCACTATTGTTGCTACTACTGCAACTGAGAAGCATCCAAAAAACTGAACCAACTGTAATCACATGCTCCAACTGTCTCCTGAGTCTCTGGCTGCTACTAGCCTCTGCACTATCTACTAGGAAATTTGTGTTGTTGTTGACCCTGCACCGTGCCTCCTGCACTACTACCAACAATGCTCTGCGCCTCTCAGCATCTGATTGCAACTAGTCTGCAACTGTCACTCTGATACTGACTACATCAACTGACATTGATCCTCCTACTACTGAATATTGTGGGCCCCTGTAGCAAAGGTAATGATCCATGTGAGGAGTAAACCATAATTATTGCTCCTCTATGGACCCTACCCAACTCTACACAACTTTGGAGTCTAAAACTCGATGTCTCCCCACCTCTCGCCTAAAGGTACAGCTGCATACAAAAAGAATTGTTCCTCCAACTTGGAGGATAGTTGGTCTATCTTTGCAGATGTCACCATCTGATCCTACTTCTCCTTGTCCTTCTTCCTTTAAGACACGAGTATTGTAGTGGCCAAACCCACCACACCTGAAGCACTTGATCTTGGATAGATCCTTCTTCTTCTTCTCTCCCTACGAGCCTTGTTCCTACTGGGACCAATTGCTTTCCCTTTCGATGCAAGGGCCATATTTTCTTCCTCCTTCACACCCTTCAACCCTTTGCTGCTATTGCCGCTGATGGAGCTCTTTACTAGAGTTCGCCTCATCTCCTCGTGTGAGATATGACCACATCTGGTCCCACCCAGGCAACTGATCTCGTCCCATAATGCCCTAAACGAAATTCTCCCATTCCTCAGTGACACTATTGAGGGCCAAACGCACAATCTTTGTAGCTAGAGGTGACTCCCTTATGGCTACAAGCTCATCCTAGATATTCTAAATTCTGGTGAGAAAGGGGTTGATGTCGTCACCCTTTTGCATACAAACATTCCTTGGCTTTTCCTTCAAGAACATCTTCCGCTACTCAGAAGGGTTTTGATATAGTGAGTCAATAGCATCCCACATTTCTTTGGCCGCAACGTGTGAGATTATATGATCTCGAGCTCTATCAAGAATCAACCACTTCCCTGTGGCCATCTCCTTATTGTAATTAGCTAGTTGGTCTACATCTGTAGGCACGACTACAACTCGTTTTGCGTTCATCTTTAGACCATACTCGTCTAGTAGGAAGGACATCCTTGCCTTCCAGATACAATAGTTCGATGCACCCTTTAACCTGTCCTAATCTCGGAGTTCTATTGACACCATCACTGCAAAAATTTAACATGGGTTGGAAATCTCCCTCTTTCACTTGCTCAACTGCTAGCTCTGCTATTCACACTCCTTCTGGGAGTGAGAAAATATGCCTGCTGCTACTCGAAACTTTGGATTTTTGAGCCTAGAAACCCTCTAAGAGAAATCTCCCTCTCTATGTGCAATTTTTCTTCCACCTGGCGTTGATTTTGCTACTACAAACTACTGCAAAATCCCTCTGCAACCAAACAAGAAATTTTCTCTGCAAAAATGTTGAGCTGCTCACCTCTGCCTGCTGGAATCACTTCCTCAAACAAATCGAATTTTCATGCCACTTGCAGGCTACAACTAGAAAATAAAACTTTGTCCAGTAATTCGCACTGCCTGGCTAGGCACTACGCAGCTCCTAGAAAAATCGTGTTGTTGCTCCTCTGAGCCAAAAAATTCTCCCTCTTTGTCTTTGAGCCTTTGTCCATCAAACTTGCTCTAATCCCATGTGAAAATATACAACTCTATTGTAGTATCTAGAAATTATTATTCTAATTGTAAATTTAATCATGCAATTTATTTGCTATGGAAAACAACAAATAAAATCACAACTACAGATTTCACCGTAAAAACGCTGCGAAAAATAAAATGTTGGAAACTAAGAAATACTAGCACATACACAAAAATTTAGACACTGTTATTTTTGGACAATTATCCTCGGAAAAAACCAAATGCAGGAAAACTGGTGCAGCAAATGAGGATTTTAATATTATGTAGTAGCATAAATTCCGAGTACAATAAAATGTATGCCATACTGGCGTTTCTATCTAAGAGAAATACTAGCACAAATATCAGAGGGAATTTACGCTCCTCTCCAAGCAATCACGCAACAAACAGCATCAGAACTAGCTCTAGAACACCTCCGCGCAAGCCCAGCTCGTGCTACCTAGAAACTGCCTCTGATGACAATGTCTAGCCTATTGCTACCTCTGGAGGTGATTCTCTCAACCTCCTAGAAATATTCCCAACCACTAGAAGCTTAATCAATTCTGGCTGAATTGAGTTGCCCCTCATGAGGCTATGGGCAGCCCCTGCGCAGCCTCCTGGAGAAATAGTATAGCCTCCTCGCCTGACTCTTCCGAAACTGGAAACTCCTCCGGAATTATGTTACTCTAGCCCTCTACCACCTGCTACTCAATCATTGGCTCGATCTTGCTACTGAATCACCTACTACTGGAAATCGAACTACCTTGATCACTAAGTATCGACATCGGTCTATCCCCATCTACCCATTGACCTCTTCTTATAATCTCCAGTTGAGACTTCAACAACCACAATTAAAACTTAATCAATGGTTGAGGTCATCTCCAAGTCAATCCCTGTGAGTTTCTAGAGAATTCTAACCTTTCTCAATTAATTGCAATTAATTGACTAGTTTTCCTAAATTAGACTTCATAAAAATTTAAATGATGGTCAATTAATTTAATTGAACTATCTTTAGGTGGAATTTTCATAAACGATTTCTGGGTTTTGGAGAACTCATGTGTTTTAGCCTCTCCACAAAGTTAGAGACTAGAACACCATTCGATGCTACAAAAAACTAACAGTTAGCATTCTATCTAGTTTTTTGTCTTGTAGGGTTTCCCTCTCCAAGGCCTGCTAAATTTTATGGCAACAACTACACGGGTACTTATTACTTTTCTATGATCCACTGCATTTGTCTTAACTCAACCATATATTGTTCAGAGTGTTCCTTACAAAACAAGTATTAGGCCTAGTGTTGATCAAGTAAATATGTACATTATAAGCTCCACCAAATTTGTATCTTCTTATCATGAAATTCTTCACTTCAAGCTTCTGAGGCCAACTAAAGCAGATTCTTGCAACAATTCTAGTTACTCCCTCTGTCACTAAAGCGGCTCTTCCTACCTTTGTTATGAAGAAAATCCTTCTGTCATTGTAGGCAAGTCCTTTGGCCACTGATACTTTATGTGTTAGCAAGTCCTTCTGCTTACTAGACATGGTTTCTTCAAGTAGGGCATATTGTTCTTCAATAATCTCAACATTTTGGCATCTTTATAGAGAGTTGCTCGTTTCAATCCACCTAACCATCTTCATCAATACTAGAATCCTCTTGGTCACCTGTCACTGTCTTGGATGTCTTGTACAATTTCTTCATAATTTGTTCTTTTTGAGTCAGAAAAATATTCTTGTAGTTCACTCCCTCTTACTTGGGAGATCCTTCTTGCCACAAATTTTACTTCGTTTTTCTGATGCTTAGAAAATTGCTTGGGCAGCTTTAAAATGTACCTAAATCCTTATTCAGGAAATCATGGAAGAAACAATCATAACCAAGTAAAATAAGATAATCATAATGATCAAAAGAGAAGGATGTAAGATACTTATCTTTTGATGGAATTGTCTTCTTGATTCTTGCTTCCTTGTAGAAAACATTTTAAAATCCTCCTACAATCTTTATCAAGCTTCTTTATTAAGCATTCCAAATCCAATTCTAGGGTATCTCACAAACCCTAGAATTTACAATAGGTTGTCATTCGCCTTCAATGTCATTGATGATCTCAACCCATGTCATGGTCCCGGGCTTTATCAATCTATTTGTGAGCGGAGAAACAATATAGTTATTGTTCTCTCCCTTTTGTAGGAAAATACTTCTTCCTACTATATAGTTTTGCGCTTTATAATGCTGCCATAAGTCATCGTAATGGTAGTCTTCAAAAAGGTCTTCCTTTATAGCGAGGGTTTATAATATAATTATAAAGAAAGTACCAAAGCAATGCATAGAATTTAAAGGAACAAGAAACTTGAATAGAACAAAAATATTTATCTCTAGATTGAAAGAATCCTTTCACTTCTTTTGAGGTGGCTGGTTATCCTCATCCTCAACATCAGCTGCTAATGTATGCTGCTTTTGGATCATCAATACCAAGTCATCCTTATGCTATCAAAGAGATGTATCACACCAACTTCACCTGCATCAACTTCTAGGTATTTCTCTAAGGTTTCATCTCACAAACCCTAGGATTTTTATTCAAGTCTTTAATACAAGTTGTAATTTCCAAGTCTTCTAAGGTCGACAAACCCTAAGACTTCCAACTACTGTACCACACAACCATAAAGATCTCAAGGAAAAGCACATACTTTAGTGTAAAGTAGGAGAAGGAGCCTAGCTCCCTATGGCTTGTCATCATATCCATGCTTGAAAAATGTTGCCATCTCATCCAAGTCATATGCTTATTTGAACCTTTCGAATATTCTAATATACCTGCACCTTTTATGTCTAATACCTTTACATTGTTACTCTTGTGCAGTAGTTTGCATTGTTGTTCAAGAAATGTGCCATCTTGAAAGGGATCCATAATCACGACCAAAACTATCCTTCAGCAGTAATCCATTGGAAGTGTCTTGTCTCAAATCCTTTTATCCCAATCTCAGGCAGTAATAGCATTGCTGTTATCCATGTGTCCAAAACCATTATTATAGATTCCAATGGTAGTCTTCCTTGTAGTCCTTGGTGCTGGTTACAATACCTTGTTTCAGCTCTACCAGTCCTTCAAATCTCGGTCTTGGTCAGCACTTTACCAGCACCTAATCAATTCAGTCCTTACACTCCACAGTCCAGCTTAGACTCAGTCTCGACCTTTTCTATTTACACTTCCTGAGGTCCTTGGCTTGGTAAGTTGGGTCTACTCTTATGTACTTCAAAAAATTTCAAACTATGGTAAGTAAAGGATCCCCGAGTGAAAGCTAGCCATATGAACTTTGCTAATGCCACAATTCTGCTAGCCATACGAAAACAGTCTTGTAATGTGTATGCTATGCAACTCAGGAAGGAGGCCAATCCATCAAATTCATCCATGTCTTATGAATAGAGTTCTGTCAAAAAAAAATTAAAAAATGAACAGACCTTACACCAGTCATTTAGGTGCCATTCTGCTGCTAGATCCCTTCTTCCTGCTTGATTGTATTCCTTCATCACAAGCACTTAATCTTACTAGGCTTGTCCTCTCACAGCTGGCTTCAAATTGCTGCTCTTTAACCTTGCTTGTCTCTTGTCTTACAGCTGCTCTTTAACAACCTTTTGCTTTGATACCACATTGAGTTTTCTACAATAATACACACAAGAATCTGATTTTCTAACTTTGATAATTACTTCCAATGACTTAACAGTTTGAGGTTCCATTAGGTCACCTAGGGTTTATTTTTCCAAGGTCCAATAAGTCAGCATCTCACTGCATAAGGTCAGAAAAATATGAGAGTCAAGCAAATAATGTCTTTTCAAGTTAAATAAAGCTTTCCAAAGCATGTAGCCATAGTTACTGAAAGTCTTAAATTTGATTTCAAGAAGGGATTTTATCCCAAGTTTGTAAATTAGAACTGCAAACAGATGTAATAATTTTAATTTTTGTTTATGTAATTTTATGTCCATCATATGTAATAAGTTACTTTTAACTGCATACTCAAGTCCATTGCAAAAAGCATCCCAAGCAGAAAATCAAAATCAGGATTGCCAAAGCATCATGCACCTGTCAAGAGCAAAAAAGGTCAGAAAGTCAAAAAGGCATTAATATGAAAATTTGGAAATGACAAAGAACTTTAGAAAGTGGGTATGCAAACTCATAAATTAAAGTCATTTCAAGTATAAAGCCTCTTAACACACTCATGAAAGCCTCATTTGCACTCTAGCACTCTCACAACTCCTTAGCAAAAGAAAATTGGCGATCTTTAGGTGAAATTGGGCAAAACAGAGTAAGAGGATGCGTTCAGCAAGGTCATTGCGCATTTAGCCTGGTCGTTGCGCTCCTGTAGAGGTCGCTGCACGTTTGCCAAAGTTTACAGTGTAATTTATAACGGCGCTGCGCTCCTGTAGAGGTCGCTGCGCGTTCGACCAGGTTGTCGTGCCTTTGCCCGGGTCGCTGCGCGTTCGACCAGGTTGTCGTGCCTTTGCCCGGGTCGCTGCGCGTTCACCTAGAAGGAGCCAAAAGTTCTAACAACCCTCCATTGCCACCAAGTTTCTAGGTTAATTATTATTCACTCCAGCAAATCAAGTTGGTGAAAGAATTACTCACTCCTACCCTCCTTTGTTTGCCTACATAGGGTTTAAATTGTTTGTTGTTTTTCCTAAGATTAAACCCTAGCCATACATTCCCACCATCTCAAAATCACATTTCCTACTTTTGATCACTATTCCTCCCTCACTTAACAACTATTCCCTATCATCTCCCTCATTCCACATATCCCCATCTCCTCATCATCATCTCTCCTCACATCATTCCACTTTCCAATATCCACAGTCCATTCTATCATTCCCCTAGTGTTTTAAAAGCAACAAATCATGGCAGAAGAAGAACACACAAGTCAAAGTGATGGAGAAAAACAACAGAGGAGGAAATATAAAAAAGGAGGGAAAATCATTAGATACAAACCAACAATAGAGAGCTCATGGCATCTCCCATCATTGTCACAAGCTTTAAAAATATGGGTTGTTTTGAGTTTTGTGAGAAGGTGGAAAGGACACAGCATCATTCTGAATTGACCTGACAGTTTATTATCAACCTCCATGACAATCAAACAAGCTTTGCAGGTGTCACCTTTACCATATCTTCTGCGATCATATCAGTTGCTACTGGGATCCCAGAGGTTGGGGAAAAGTGGTTTAAATAGAAAGATTTGGATTATTGCTACTATGAGCCATATCTGAAACCCATCCATAAGAATGACACAAGGAGGATTTTTCCTTTCTCTTACCTCCTAGATAGATATGTTCCTATGATGAAAATCATCATAAAGTACTTCACATGTGAGGGCCAATTTTCTAGGCTCTATTCCTATCATATTCGGTTACTCATGCATTTTACAAGAGTCAGAATCCTCAATCTGCCCTACTATCTTTACCGGGATATCGACAAGATTCAAATGCAGAGTATATTTCACCATTCTCTAATCAAAATGATAGTCCTATACCGCCTTGATCAGCTTAACATTGCATGGGAAACTTTCATATCCAATGAGGTTTTCACAGTCCAACCCATTCAACATGGTCAAGAGGCACCTTCATCCTCTCATCCACCCACCTCCATTCCTCCACCTCAGACTATACATCATTCATCTTCATCTCATGAGTCTGCCACACCATCACCTCCATCATCACCATTTCATCAACCTATTCATTCACCTGGCAGAGATAAAGGAACTGAGCATAAGCATATTTAGCATGGTGAGAGCAACAAGCCCAAAAGGGTTGGTTTAGGTACCTTGGCACATACCTATTAGAGAGGGCATAGGCAAGTGTTTGCCCCATTGGTTGTGGGAGGGCCTTGCCTTCTTCATCGACAAAACAGGTATAGAAGGGTAAGGAAAAAGTTGTAGAGGCAAAGGTCCAGTAGTAGGAGGAAGACCTCCTTGAGATAGAGCATGATTTTCAAGTAGTTGAATCAAATGAACATGATGATAGTAAAAATACAGCGATTGTCATCAAGGAGAAGAATGCACTCATAGGAGAGCTTGAGGTCAACTTACAAAGGGCCAAATGAATCACTTCCTACTATGAGCAGGAAAATAGGCAGTTTGAGGTCAAAAATGAGCTCATGGAGATCCAGCTCAGAAAGGCAAAGAGAGAGGCTGAAAAGGCAAAGGCCTTACTTGATGAGGCATATGGGCAAGATGGTGAGCCACTTGATGAATAGGTGCCAAGAAGGAGGCCAAGGACTAGAGGCCTAAAAAGAGCCTTGCAGCAGGAAAGGAAAAGGGAGGAAGAAATGGCCAATCCGCTCACCTTGAATGAGCAATTTGCGAAGATGGTAAATGAAAACCGAGAATATTGACTTGAGAAGGTAAATGATCATCTGGAGAACCTCCCAGGCAAGGCTAAGAAGGAAAATGATATTCAAAGAAGGATGGAAAAGCACTATGCTATGAGAGACAAAATTGCAAGAGCCAAGCTCAAAGAGCTCATGCAAAAATTAAGGCTTTGACCAAGCAAGAGAAGAAAAATAGGTTGGATATCCTTGCAGAGGCATCACTCCATGCCTCAAACATATAGCCAACTGTCAGCCCACCAATTTTGGCCATTTTTGAACAATTTTGGCAAGATATGTTTTTCTGTGTTTTTTGAAAAAAAAATTGCACAATCAGCATGGTCAAACGCACAGCACCTAGGACGTTGCGCTTTTGTTTAGGGCATCCAATGAGCAAATGGTCAACATTTTTGGATTCAAAATGATGAGAACATGCCTTGTACTTTTGCTAAGAATTTGGAGCAAAACTAGTCAGCCAAAAGGGTCAAAAACTACCAAAAAAAATCACCTTTTTGCCCCTTTTCTGGCCTGGTCGCTGCGCGTTTGAGCAGTCTTGGGAGATTGCAATTTTGGATGGGTAAATGAAGCCCATTTTGAAAACCAAGGGCAATTTTGGAAACTAGACAAGATAAGCTTTCCAATGAGCTATCTTGGGCTAGATTTGGACATCAGGGAGGCGGTCAAAAGTCAACTTGAAGAGGACGTTGCGCATTTGACCAGGGTCGTTGCACGTTTAACGGGGTCACTGCGCGTTTGACAGTTTTCCATAATTTTCATTATTTCATCCCAGGTTGACTTTTATCTATGGGAAATTCAAGTTTTACCTGTGTAATTGATCTAGATGATGTAATTATTATGTTTTTACTTTTACCTAGGGTAGATACATCAGTTAGATGGCCTATGTGGCATGTAATCAATTATTTTGCTAGAGTGAGGGATAAGTCACTTTGACCACCCTACACTCCAACTATCAGTTCAGCCTTTCTTGCAACTGCTCCTCCACTCATACATTCGACCCCTGAGCCTAGGATGAATTGGTCTTTGGCCTATATTATGTATTTTCTCAGTCATCTTACATGTTGGATTCAGTAGGGATGCTATACTAGTGATCAGAGACTATTGTATCAGATTTTGGCAATTTTCAATAGATGAGTTGCAACTATTTTTCTGGGATACATGTGGTATGAATTTTTAGCATTGTTTCTTCTTTGTGATCATTTGTATGAATGGTTTATCAATTACAACTTGATAGGCAAAATACATGTTTGCTCATGCTCTGTTTTGGGTAATTTATCATACTTTGTCTATTTTTCCTCAGTTTAGGAAGAATACATCTCTTATGCTCTTCCTAACTCCTCATCAGTCTTAAACCATCTCATCAAATCATCTTTTAAGTGTTAAGCTTCATACCTACCTTGCCCCTTTGAATGTCTACAATCATATCTCATTTGCCCTGACCTAGTCCCTTTGACCTAAATCACCCATCCTTGTGACTACCCAACCAAAATCAAATCAAATAACCCCCTGCACTTTACATCTAGCCTAAAACCCTAATCTATCCAGCCCTCCTGGCTGTGATCCTTTGGAGAGAGCCCTCTTTGGCTTGGTAAGGCTAGCTACCAAGCTAAAAGATTGGTTTGTGGTTACCTCAGTCGAACTCTTCCTCAGCGTTGGAGATCCGGTGGAGTGATAACAAGTACAAATCAAAATCTTCCTAAAAGTTTGTGCCCAATCCAAATTCAAATTACTAGTCAAATCTGATCAAATGTTGATTAAAATCCTCCAAAAGGCATCTTAGTCAACTCTGGTCAAAGGGGCCTAAATTCAGCCTAAGGTAAACTGCAGTCAAAGTGCCTAGAACTCTGTCAAAATCAGAGATTCTTGTGGTAAAAACAGTCTCCCTTCCACAGTCAAACTTGTCCAAACTCCAAAGATTCAGGCAAACAACAGTGAGAAGAAATCAGTCAAACAAGTCCGAACTCGTCTAATCAACGCAGCCTTCTTCTTCAGTCAAACTCATCTAGAATTTAGTCAAACAGAAGTCAAAATAGTAGTCTAAATCTCAGTCAAAAAAGGCAGATCAAAGATGGTCAACAAACAGCGTCAATGTCTTTATCAAACCCCAGAAATTTCCTCCTTGCACGTGTGAACAGAATTATATAAGATTGTGAGTGACCCGAATTGTCCAAATTATGGAGGTTGAATTGATATTTACAACGGTCAAGCAAGGTGGGTTTTGACCAAGGATCACACCCATTCACATGGTAGGACCAACTTATCATTTGGGGCCTACATGAAGGCCAGATATAATAAATATTATTTTTCATTTTGTGCAATTTTCTTTGGCCAATTGAGGAGGCCTATTTGGCATGCGAGAATACCTCTTGATGCTACAAAAAATCAACAATTGTTAGGGTTTCTATGTGCTAACTTTGTTGAATATTTTTCTATAAAATCTTGGCAAAGTATTGTATGCATTACCCTAATATAATTTGTGACAATCCCTTGAATGAATCTTCATGTTAAGCTCTCTTCAATGATTTTATCCCCTCATAAAATGATAGCTAAGGTTTTCTTGCCCTACTCCAGAGTCCATACAAGGGTTTGGTTCTTCCATTGGTAGGTCTCCCTTTAGACTCCATAACCCAAGGATCAAGCACTAGCCTTCCGCATAGGTGATCACACCATAAAAACTTTCCTAAACTTAAATTTTCTCCCTCTTCTTCAATTTTCAACCCTTTTAAGGCAAATCCCTAGCCTAGGGCTATGGCTGAATACAACTCAGAGGAGTGTGTTGGCCCTTGGGAGGGTCCTTCACGTGGTTTAAGCCTCATTGCATAAAGATCCATCCTTTTCCATAGGAAATTTTTCCATTTTAAGGCTAACGTCAGAAGCCCTACATAATTTTGCCCTAGGGTAAACTCTAACCTAGCCCTAGGCTTCAACTTGGGGTTTATCAAAGGCTTGCTACTCCAATTATTAATCATAACTATCATATCAAGCCTTTTCTTTGCCTTGTGAACCTTGGTAAGCCTTTCTCCTTGCCTATTCATTAAACCCTAGGTCATAAGAGCCCTAAATTGGTATCTTGGAGGGCATGTTTTTCCTTGTCTTTGTTGATTAAGCCTCGTCCTTAAGCTGATTTCCTTTCCTTAAGCCTCTCCTATTCAACTCCAAGTCTTAAACTTTGAATATCTATTAGGTGACCTACATAGGGAAGCCTCCCTTGTGGTGAAAATGCACTAAAGAGTAGGAGTTAGTGGTTGTGGTGACATTGGGCCTCCATCTCATAGTGTTGTCCCTTGGTTTAGTCCTTGCCTTGTGAGGCTTATCACAAGACCTGCTAGATTTTGAGGCAACAAGCTTCACATGCTTTTATCATTCTTTTCAGTTACATCAGTCTTCGAAGCCAAGTTTCTAGGCCCTGACATAAGGATGTGGATATAAGGTGCCAATCCTAATGACCAATGACTATCAACCCAAATAATGGAGATGGATAATTAAGAGAGATAGAAAGAATCAATTATGGATTACTCTAGACATGCTAAATCAATCAATGCCTCCCCAATAGTTCCCTTTCTAAACCATAAGGCCTCAGAGGAGATCCCACTGGACTAGAATTAAAGACTAACCTCCCAGGTGAAGTGTGGAAACAAAGATACAATTAGGAGCAATCAATCATCCAGTTTTCCCCCATGATTCACATTCATATGCTCACCACATCAAATGAAAGCACATGATTGCTAAAATGGTTAGAGTACCCATTGATATATGACCCTCCTTCCTCCAAGAAGAATGCTAAATGGGAGAGAGAGCATTGATCAAAGCAATAGGTGGAAAATTCTAGCATAATTCTATTTGAAGACCATCATAGGGCTACTAGCTAACCGGATGTCAAATGCGGAGAAAAAATTTTCCTACACGTTACCCACTTCTGGTGGGTAACATCTAGCGCCAACTCAAGGACTTCTCACCATAAAGCACATGATGCACGTGCTCTAACGAGGAGGGCTTGAGAATCCCAACAATCCCTGGTACTTGTGGACCTGTTATCGATACACTCACGGCGACTTCTTGATAGCAACTAAGCAAGGTCCTCATTCTCACACTTGCAATATAGGTAATAACAATAATAAACAAAAATACAATTTTGACTAGAGAATTCATAAATTTATCTAATAATGCAAAAAATCAGCATGAACAATATCAAAAGTAGGATGCAAGACCCAAGATGCAATGCACACAATCCTACTTTAACCTATGTTAACATGTAGTACATCGACTAAGTATAGTCATACAACTAGTGAAGCCAACATGTTATTAGATCAATATCACATCTCTTACTCCTACGCTTAGTCATCAGATAGAACATGGACATATAACAATCAGCAACCATTATCTCATAACATTGAAACACTGAATCAAAGAAATATGGGTGGGTGGTGGGAAAATCGCAATAAGACAACCATGTATCATCCTTGCTATCATGAAAAGGGGCCCTCAAGGGTTTACATCGAAATGCAAAACTCCTTGAAAAGATTGACAATGAAGGGAAAAGAAAAAAAATCCCACAACGTTTCTTCTTCTCTTGTAGCGTTAAGATAAGAGTAATCAATGATCAGTTTTAAACACTCTTGCCCAATAGCTATTTCAAACATACAACTCCCATTGACATAACTAGGGGCATGTTGAGAGTGACATGAAGAAAAAGTTGAATGAAGGGCAAGTTCTCAAAAAACGGGTTGCTTGTCACAAAAGTGAGACTTAAGAGGGCTAACCAAAGTTAGCTCATCACATTGATAATCCATAAAATCTAAATATGACTAAGGAATGATATCAGAAGGAAGCAAAGATGGAAGGAAGGAATGATATCGTATGATGTGTAAGGCAAGACAAGATCATCATTAGTATCAACATCTATATCATAAGTTGGATCCCCGTCAAAATGATAACTCACATCCCACTTCCCCTTTTTCATATACAGAAATTCATCAATGTTACTCTATAAATGGTTAATGGAATCCTTCTTTTCAAGGATTTCAAAAGAGGTATCATCAAACTCAATAGCCATACAAAGGATACTACTTGCCTTATCGGTATGCAATAAGGAATCATCTTTAATAGGCTCCCCTTCTTCACTATAAGGATCTTCTCTTGGATCATGATCTTCTTCAAAACCTTCATCAGGATCGTGATTTTCCTCATGCTCTTCTTCAACATGTTTCTCTTAATGATCAAGAAGGATCCCTTCTTCTTGCTCACTGCAATCTTTTTCATCATCTTCCTCTTCTATAACTTCAAAAAGCTCTAAAACGCTTTCCTTTTGAAGGGCCTCAGCCAAATCTTGAAGGGTATCTTCATTTCTTTCAAACATAGGTCCCCAATACAAGAAATTTCTTCATAAACACTTTAACAAAGGATATGCTTTTTGGTTCACAAGTATACTTAAACTATTCCCGTTGACTTTTTACAAGAGAGTCAATGAATAGCCTCATAAGAGCATCTTCATGAACCATATTGATCTTTGAAGTGTATTTGAGGAATCTTACCACATGAACAATGGTTGAAGAAAGATCACTATCAAATTTTGGAACATTAGTTATATGAGTTGTACCATGACAATTGGGATATCCAGAAATATCCTTAACATCCAGAGCAAGGTACATTTCATGCAATCCAAAGGAGCCATTTTCTTGAATATTGAATATCACGCAATTGTAAAGTCGCCAGAGTGAACTTAAGAGCCTTTAAAGATGCTTGCATCACCCTATAAGCATGAAATTTCCGAAGATCAATCAAGGACTAAAGCTTCATTTTTACAATGGAGTCACTAGATGAGAAATTATACCCTTGGATTTGAGATGTTCTCATCAAAAATCTTTAAGCATAGACTTCATATTACGAGGAGTTGGACTCAACTCCTCGGCGATGACCCCAAAAATTCTACCACAAAATCTAGCAAACCTAGTGCAAAGCCCCACTAGGGAATCTAGGTCTCATGGTAGCAAGAAATTGACCACCATTGTCACCTTAGTGGCTTCTAAGTTTCTACCCCACTATATAGTGGTAAAGCGAATCCCACTAAGGATATTCAATAAAGAAAGGCATAATGGTAATACATGGTCAAATGATTTAAGGAAAAGTATCAGTAAAGCCTTTAAGGCTAACATAAGAGATACCCAAATTACAAGGACACTTTCATAAGACCTTTAAAATATTTGTAGGTTGTTATAAGTTAGGGTTTGAGAGATATTCAATAATATGGCATGTGTAAAAATTCCCAGATTGCAATTATTGGAGTTTATTCTTTTAACTATTAATAGTTTAATTGTTTATGGCAATTAACAAATAAATCACAATTGTAATCTTCACCATAAAAATACTGAGAAATAGATGCACATGCCCAATAAAAATCGGCACAAAAATTTTGGACTAACATCCCCAGAAAAACAGCGAAGGGACAACCGATGCAATAGATGAAGGTTTATTCTATTATGCAACAACTGAAAAATTATTACAACTAGATGCCTAACTAGCTATCCTCCTAAAATACACTGGCCAAACAAATTGGAGAAAATTATCTCATTTTGCAAACAATTCGGCCTCCCTCTAGCTTGCCCGAAACCTCTCACTAGTGACTCAACCTTCCTGGAATTTGCACTGCTGCCCTAGGAAATTTGTACAGCCTGCTAGCTGGCTCCTGGTGAGTCGTCCTACCTCCCACTTCCTCTAGAAAAATGTGTTCTGCCTCCCGAAAGAATTTTTCGGCCTTCGACAACTCACTTAGTTGGACTGGTTGCTTGCTCTAGCTCTACAACCCTCTCTGCATAAATATATGGCATCCTCTCTCCTGTCAAACCAGCATTGGAGAGTCACTAGAAAACTCTCTTGAATTCTCCTCTTGTTGCTCCAACTTATTGATGCACCTCCACTGGCTCAAATTCTTCCCTCACTGAATCATTGTGCACTGGGAAAATAGCATTGCCTAGAAAATTCACTCTCACTCTTATGTCTCTCCTCATCCCATTGATCTACTCTTATGATCTCTTTTGGAGCTTCAACAACCATAGTTAGATCCGCATCAACGACTAAGATCACCTTAGACTCGATCCATGTGAGTCTCTAGAGCATTCTTGATCATCCTCAATCAAGGTTGCACGAAACGAGGAAACGGGTATGAGTTTCCGAAATGGGCACAGGTACGAAACATGACCCCCCCAAATTTTGGAAACGGGGAAACGCGAATGTATATATATATATA
>APFE031051269.1:27864-59417 GCA_000404065.3 Pinus taeda | reverse complement strand
ATTACATTATGATAAAATTATCAATTGTCAATGCATAAACTATAAGTCTCTAAATTTACATCACATTTACTCATGAATAATCACATAATGAAAATAGAAATATCCAAAATCAGCCACGAGGAATTTCTAATTTCTTGTCTCATGCTTGATTGGGAGTCTCCTCCTACATAGTCAAACGACCTTAGTGCTCTTGATTAAATACAAGTTTCATACCCTAGTACCCTACATGCTCTTGATTATTGGGAGTCTCCCCTGCATAGAGGGCTTGGTTCTCTTGATTAAATACAAGTTCCATACTCTAGTACATGATAAAATCCAATGGAAACATTGCAATCCCCCCAATCCTGAAATCCTAAACAACATATAAGTCTGCTGGATTTTGAGTGAGATCTAAAATCCTACTTTCTCCATATGAAATCCAATGAGGGCGAAACCACTCTCAAACATCCCGAGTCATTTCATGGTAATGTTAAAAATTTAAGTAAAAGTGATATTCAATGAAAATGAAAAATAAAGGAGAATATCACTTTTACTTTAAGAATTTAACATTACCATGACCTGCATATGCCTCAAACTTCTTGATGAACTACATATCAACACTAGGGAAAAAGTTCACTTTTATAACTTTAGACAGGCATCTAGAAGCAACTAGAAGGCATTAAAAAAACCTAATTAAAAATTAGAAAACAAATTAATAAAAAAAAATTAAAAAAAAAGTCAAGTTGCATGTGGAAACGGCGTCGTATGGCCCAGAAACGCGTTTCCAGCCGAACTGGCCACGTTTCCACCTCGAGAAATATGCCAGTACGGGCAGAAACGCGTTTCTGGGCCGTACCGTACGCGTTTCCGCATTTCGTTTCCGTTTCCGTACGGAAACTCCTCCCCTGCCAGCGTTTCCTGCAACTTAGTCCTCAATTAATTCCCATTAATTAATCAATTTTCCTAAGTTAAACTTAGGCATTTTTAATTATTGATCAATTAATTTAATTGAGGCGTTTCACGAGCTTATCTCGCAAAACCTTTTCTAGGTTTTGGAGAACTCGTGTTTCTTAGACTCTTACACACAAATTGAGACTAGAACACTTGAACACTTGTCTCATGCCACAAAAAACTAACAGTATGTAATGTCATATAACAATTAGAAGAAATAGCCCTTTAAGCATAGTTCAATAAAGCAATAACGCTATCAAGTAAACAAGTTTTTGAATATGCAAGTGAGTTTTTACGGCTGAAACATGCATAAAACAATAATAAACAAGATGATGTCAACCCTAATTGTAGGTTTTTACCATGCAATTAATGCTAAATTTTTTTACTCAACTTATTAAAATGCAATCCCTATCAAGAGAACAATAACACATGAAAATCAAATTGTTATTAAATACTTTTTCAAGAAAACCCTAATCCTAACCCTAGATACCAAAAAATTAGAGGAAAGAGAGACAAAATAGATCCAAAGAGGGGCTTGATCAACACCACCTATACTAGTGCGTTAATCTAGTTGAACAATGGAGTTATTTAGGGCAAGATCTATGAAGTGGACCTTGATGAAGTGGGAAAAAAGGTGAAAATCTCTTCTTTGAATCCCTAGCGGCTTCTTTTTTGCAAGGGACTTTAAGTTCAAGAGATTCATATACAAAGTTCTCTTTAAAAATTCAAGGAAACATATCTTACAAACCAAGAAGAATTAAGATTTCAAGAAACTATTGCAATTTTTAGCATGGCACAAACAGAAACCCTAATTCACATAATATAGCATGCAACTGGAAGAAAATCCAAACTAAAATTACACCATTCCACAAGAATCTCTTTAATCAATCCCAAAGAAGTCTCCCCACACAAACATCTCCCTGCCAAGACAATTCGCACCATAAAGATGTTGAGAAATCTAGGGCATGTATAGTTAAAAGCTTTCTCTGCTCGATAATTGCTTGTGATATACTTTTACTTCTTAGCTTATAGTATTATCTTCATTATGTTATTATTGTGTTCTTTTTCATAAAGGCAATTACCAATATGCACAGTAAAAGACAAGTGACATAGTATGTAGGCTTATCAGCCAGAACCAAAACCTCTCACATCTTGAGAGGAAAACCCGATCAAAATTCTTCTTCTAGATCTTCAATTGGTGAGTACCAAGACCATGACACAAACCCTTGACTCTAGTATCCACCCAAGAACCTTGTCACTAACCTTGATATTCTGCCTCTTCAATGTCTTTCTTCTTTATCTCGAACTACTCCCCTTAGCTCCTTCAAGAGAAACTCGATCTCTATTCTTCACACTACTCCTTCTCGGCTTCCCTAGAGAATCTCAGTCTCTAGTCTTTACTGATCCTTTCTAGAGAAACTCGATCTCTACATCTCTATCTTGGTCACCCAGAAGAATCCCTCTTTTATTGCCCCAGAAGAAACCTCTCCTTTGCTTTCCCAGAATAAACCTCTCCTTCACTTGCCTAGAAGATACCTTCCTCGCTACCCCAAAAGAAACCTCTCCTTCGCACTACCCAGAAGAATCTTTCCTTCGCACTACCCAGAAGAAATTTCCGTCACTGCCCCAGAAGATATTTCTCTTTGTTGCCCCCAAAGAAACTTCTCTTATCCCTTTTCGCACTTCACTTGGTAGCCTCTTCTTCGCACTTCTTCTTCAACAAATGCTTGTCGAGTTGCTTGCCTTCAACTGAGGCCAAGTTGGGCTATATATACACTTCTTCTCATGTCCTTTAGGCCGACATGATCTCAAGAGTTAGGCCGACTTCTTCTGGCATGTTCTTCCATCATTGTAGGCCGACTTGAAGAGGATAGGTGACAAGGTCTTGGAGGATACTTTACATAGACAAGTTTGACTCTATACAAAATGTAACGTGACGTCATTACATGACAATGACTCTATCATTTTATGACTAGATGACAAATAATTCCTAAAGACTCTCAATGGGAGTCTTGACTCAATAAAATCTCTTGCTCATGAAACCTGTGAAGCAAGTCAATACAATAAATTTATTTTTCTTCTTTACATCTCATTACATAAAATCATAATTACATGTCATTATGAAGACCGAACCTAGTTACACTTTTCAACGCTCCCTCTTAACTAGGGAGGTATTCATAATGGTACTTGGACTTTCTCAATCTAAAGAATTTCTCCTAAGAAGAATTTGGATTAGTAACTCATTTGTGTAGCATCATATCAACCAACATTGTTGCATAGCAAGGCCTTGATTAACAACTCCTTATCTCCACAAGATCTGAGCTCAATGCTGGCAAGACCAATGATTTATAGACACTCTCATCATTATCTCTCTCGGAACATCTCTGCCCGGGTACTCAGGGTGTGTTCCATGAGGACTATTCTTATCTTGGACTCCCCAGCCCTCAAAGAATATCGTTCCTCCACGACTACTCTTTCTATTGGATGCCCTATCTCATCCTCAAAGAGCATCAAATGCCAAATGATTACTCAATCCTCCATTATGTCTTCCTAGACAGAATGTCATGTAGATCTCTCCCTCTTAAATAGGGAGGCCATATTCCAATAACGAATGTACTCATTCCTACAAAAGGAATTTACCTAAGCTCCCTCTTGGCTTAGGAATTTCCATGTTTCTTCCCAGTAAGAAACTTCTTTTTGAGGCTCCCTCTTAACTAGGGACCTACAACAGCTCCTCATGTGGAACAACCAGTTGTCTGAAGAACTCCTCTCTCCTTTGATGTCATCAATTTATTTTGTCATGGAGTCTTCATCTTTCGGGGACTTCTTCATAGGGCACAAACCATCCATCACTTTTATCCATGAGTTCATCATGTCCTCATCTCATCAGAAAGTGATCCATCAGATTTTCCATCTAGCTTTGCTTCATGTGATTCTACTTTCATACCATATTTTCCGGAAGGATCTTACATCCTTCAATATGGTCCTCTTGGAAGTCATCCACGTGTCTTCCCTTTTGCAGTCCTACATAAGCCCATCCAAATATTAGTTCAAAAATAAGAAATTAACACTTACATCTTTCTTCATGACATCTTCTTGTAGGTATCAACATCCTGCATGCAGATTGACACATCTCCCACGAATATCCACTGTCAAGGGTCTCTATCCTTTTCTAACTTCCATCAGAGTCTTCATATCTTTCCGAGAAATATTCGAGTCAAGTCTTCTTAGACTTCAGAAGTTGAATGCCTTCTACCTTTGTTGCATATTCTATGATCTCTTCCTTTCTTCTCACACACTTCATTCCCATGAGCTTCTGATCAGAGTTCCTCAATTGTAGTCAGCTTTCCTCATGATTCATATGAGAACATATTATGTTGATTTCATCTAGTGTTACTTATGCTTTTCCGCAATTTTTTAGAGTAGGAGATCCCTTCTTCTTTTGATCATGTTCCCCAAGATGGAGAGAGTGATCCATATTAACTGCAACCATATGGCATGACTTTCATAATAATCTATGTAAGCATACATACCTCATCTTTCCTTTCGGTCATCCAAACTTCTAATAGCAGCTTCATTTGAAAGATATTTATCCTTTAGACCTGCTTTCTTGTTATGTTATCATATCATCATCCCTTGAATCCCACGAGTTAGAATTCCTGATGAAACTCTTGCTTTCTTTCTAGATCATTGAATCCTTGGACAAGGATTCCATCATAGAAACTTGAGGATCCTTTATATCCTTATCCGGCAGATGTATGATGATCCTAGTCGATGATGACCTCTACTTCTTTCTATAACTATCACTTGAGATTTCAATGAGGTTTCCAAGAGCCCTTATTCTTTGTAATCAATAGAATTTATTCCAGACATTCTTTATGTTTCCTATATCAAGAGTTCTTGCTTCTAATGCTTCTATCATGATGTTATTTCTTTAATCAGATGCATCCTATCTTATTTACATTGCTTCTTATCTATAAATTACAAGTAGAAAGTACCTTCTTAGTGAAGAAGATCATCTCAATCATAGTAGAGATCTTTTTGCTTCTTCCTTCTTACGCTTCTTTGTCACATGTTCTTTCACTTCCTCAGTAATATGGACTTCTTCCTTGTCCCTCTTGCATTTAGGACAATCTCTTTTATAGTGCCCAAGTTTCTAACAACCATAGCATCTTTCCTTAGCCATGTTCTTTCTTTTCATTGGAGGACCAAACTTTCCAAATTTCCCTTTTCTTCTTGTCACTGATTGATCCCTTCTATCTGATCTTTTGTTACTTTCTTCACCATGTCTTCTTTTGCCTTGCATAGAGACCATAATTTGATGAATGGGATAGCTTCCTCTTCCCTAGTAGATATGAGGTTACCTTATTCATCAGTCAATGCATTTAGAATAATAGAGATTATTTCGTTATCAGACACCATCTCTCCTAGATCCTGCAATTGCCCTTTTAATTGAGATGCTTTTGAAAGACATGACAATATCCCTTCATCATCTTACCTTATGACTTGGCAAGGGAACAGTAACCTTATTAGGGAGGAGAAAGAAGGTGATAACACCGCCATTGGTTGTTAACGGCATTCGAAATAAATTAGAAGCACAAGCACCATTTTTTGATTGTGTCGGATCAACAAGGGAGGTAACAATCCTTTGACACGTTCAATTTATATAGATCAGATCTAAGTGATATGATCTTTTCTATCGTGCTTTCAAAGAAAAATTCTATTAGTTTACCATATATTTCTTTAGACGTCTCCAGCTCAGTTACATAAGGAATGAGAGGATCTTTAGTAGATTCCTTAAGAACCTTTTGAGCCTTGAGATCCCTTTCCATGTATTTAGATAATGATTGTTCTTCGGATGGCTTGGAGACCTTTCCATAGACATTATCAATGACTTCTTTTACTTCAAGGACTATGTCTATCTTTCTTTTCCATGCAAGGAAGTTTGATATCCCCACCGGCTTATAGTTCTCCTTGAAACATGAAGTCATTTTTACTAGATTAGATTATAAAAGGGTACTTACATGTGAAGATAGAATCTTCAACTTGATGACGAGCTTGTTGCTTCAGATGATCCTTTTCAAATGAGATCCTTGCTTCAATAGAGAGAAGATTGCCTCTCGATCTAACCTTCCTTAGATTTGAAGAGCTTCCACTTCTTTGGTGATGTATGAGTGATGATCTCTAAAGTGCTTCTAGGGTTTCGATCTTTCTTCCTGCTTCCCTTTTGAAGATAATTTCAAGACTCTTGTTGGTGTAGATTTCTACGATATAGGGTTCTGAAGATCTTGCCCTTGGTAGCCCTTGGATTTGCTACAATCCTTCTTTGAAGCTTGATTCTTATGTGTCTACTTGCTTCAATGCCCCTTCTTGTCTTCAACACCTAAGCTTTGATACCGTTGTTGAGAAATCTTGGGCATGGATAGTTAAAAGATTTCACTGCTTGATAAATGCTTGTGATATACTTTTACTTCTTAGCTTATAGTATTTTCTCTGTTATGTTATTATTGTGTTCTTTTTCATCAAGACATTACCAATATGCACAATAAAAGACAAGTGACACAGTACGTAGGGTTGTTAGCCAGGGCCAAAACCTCTCACCTCTTGAGAGAAAAACCCGATCAAAATTCTTCTTCTAGATCTTCAATTGATGAGTACCAAGACCATGACACAGACCCTTGACTCTAGTGTCCTCCCATGAACCTTGTCACTAACCTCGATATTCTGCCTCTTCCCTGTCTCGTCTTTCTTCTTTAACTCGAACTACTCTCCTCGGCTCCTTCAAGAGAAACTCGGTCTCTGTTCTTCACACTGCTCCTTCTCGACTTCCCTAGAGAATCTCGATCTCTAGTCTTTACTGATCTTTTCTAGAGAAACTCAGTCTCTAGATCTCTATCTCGGTCACCCAGAAGAATCCCCCTTTTGTTGCCCCAGAAGAAACCTCTCCTTTGCTTGCCCAAAAGAAACCTCTCCTTCACTTGTCCAGAAGATACCTTCTTCGTTGCCCCAGAAGAAACCTCTCCTTCATACTACCTAGAAGATTCTTTCCTTCGCGCTACCCAATAGAAATTTCCTTCGCTACCCCAGAAGATACTTCTCTTCGCTGCCCCAGAAGAAACTTCTCTTATCCCTTTTCGCACTTCACTTGGTAGCCTCTTCTTCAACGAATGCTTGTCGAGCTGCTTGCCTTCAAGTGAGGCCAAGATAGGCTATATATACACTTCTCCTCATGTCCTTTAGGCCGACATGATCTCAAGAGTTAGGCCGACTTCTTCTAGCATGTTCTTCCATCATTGTAGGTCGACTTGAAGAGGATAGGTGACAAGGTCTTGGAAGATACTTTACATAGATAAGTTTGACTCTATACAAAGTGTAACATGACAATGACTCTATCATTTTATGACTAGATGACAAATAATTCCTAAAGACTCTCAATGGGAGTCTTGAATCAAAAACAAAATCTCTTGCTCATGAAACCCATGAAGCAAGTCAATATAATAAATTTATTTTTCTTCTTTACATCGCATTACATAAAATCATAATTACATGTCATTATGAAGACCAAACCTAGTTACACTTTTCAACAAAAGATCACACTGCATCCAGGTAGAAAGAAGACAAGATAGTGTGCACCTCTAAAGAGAGAGAAGTGTGATGATGATGATGATGATGATGATGAATAAGTGAATGAGTCTCCCCTCTATTTAGATGAAGTCAACTAAGTCTCATTTCACTCATTTTACAAGCCATAAAACACATTTACTTGAGCATTCAAGTAGGTCCATGGTCACAAGCGGACCTTGAGATAGCTTTAAAACATAATAAAATGCCAAAAATAACCCACTTGTGGGAATAAATGCTTTTCACCATGACATCACCATCCAAAAATGGTCAATAATGCATCAAGTGATGACACGGTTCAAGCATGCTCCTCATTCCAACAAATCCTCAAAGTCTATGTGTACATATACAAAAGGCACCTCCTCCACTATGACATCATCCCAAAAGAAGCCTACATCACCCTCCCAAGGCATGTAGGAGTGACGTGGTACTATCTAGGGCAAGCATTGGCATCAAGGAAGACTGTGGTAGCCCTCCCAAGTCATCCCAGTGGCAATCATCCTCATCTAGGATCCGGAACAAGGCATCGTCCATCAAACAAGGTCAAAGCCATCCTAGGGGCATCTTGGGTCCATCTAGGCACATCGTCAAGTAGTCCAACACCCAAGCTCCCAAGCTCAACATTTCAGCACCTAGAGGTACGTCAAGAGGTGTAAAATCACATAGAATGTGCTCAAGGCCCAACGCTAATCTCTCGAGAGGAAGCATTAGGGCCACAAGGTCATATCTTCTCTTAAAACAGGTCAAAATACCCTAGAAGGTGTTGGAAAGGATTCAAGCTATCCCTCAAGGGATCCCTACTGCATGAGTGATATCACCTAATAAACTTCTCGAGATCAGCGAAGATAAACATCTCTAGGGACATAAAACCATTAAAGCATCATAATGAACCATATCTAATGCTAGGGGCATAGAACACAAGACTCACCTTCAAATGTATAACTAGCTGAAGGTCAACAAGATTAGGTCAACAACCCTATTAGGTGTTTCAAGCCCCCAAGGGGAGTGACGTCCTATGTAGACCTATCAATCCATAGGTGTGTATAATAAGGTGGTCATGGATTAGGAATGACATCAAGGAAGATGCCACCGCCATGAGACCATCTAATGGGGGTCCAACATCCTCATTGTAATGATGTAAGGAGGAAGCAACCATGGAGGCATGAGTTACACCTTCTCTCGACCTACTTTTTCCACCGGTCTAGTGTGCCTTTTGCTTTCATGATTTATATTTCTTTGGTGCATAGCTTAGGAGCCAAGCTTACTTCGTGTTTATCTAAAGACCCTTAAGGATATAGCAGTTTCTTGCTCATCAAGATTGGGACATTCAAGAGTTCCTTTATTTTAGATGAAGCATTAAATGCTTGAGGAATTGGGTGATGGCTAATGAGGGTAGATCTCATGCTAGGCTTTTGCCCACGTGCTAAATCAGTGTCAGCTATCTTTTACATTTTACATTTTCTTTCTACTTGTGCTATACATGTTTTTATTATTCTTTTCAACTACATCAACCTATGGGGACAAGTTTCAGGGTCCTAACACAAGTATGTGGATATAGGGTGCCAATTCAAATGACTATCAACCCAACAAATGGAGATGGATAATTAGGAGAGATGGAAAGTGGTAAGTATGGATTACCCTAGACACACAATATCAATCAATGACTCTCCAATAGTGCCCTTCCTAAATCATAAGGCCCTAGAGAAGGTCCCACTAGTCTAAAGTCAAAGACTAACCTCCCATGTGGAAGTGCGAGAACAAGCATATATTCAAGAGATGTCAATCATCTGCCCTTCGAATCACATTAGAATGCCCATAACACTAAATTAAAGCACATGATTGCTAAAATTGTTAAAGTACCTATTGATAGATGACCCACATTACTCCAAGAAGAATGTTAGATGAAAGAGAACACTAACCAAAGCAATAATACGTAGAGAAAACTAGCATAATGCTATCTGAAAACCATCTTAGGGTTGTTGTCTAGCTAGCAATCAAATGAGGAGAAAAATTCTCCTATGGGTTACCCACTTTTGGTGTTTAACAGGCACCTCCTCCACATCCACAAAAGCGTTTATTTTACCCTCCGAGGGCATGTTGGGATGACTTGGCATCATCTAGGACAAGCCTTGGCATCAAGCCATGGTGTGCTAGCCCTCCCAAGTCATCTAATTGACATTCACCATCATCTAGTCTCTAAAATAAGTCAATGTCCATTAAACAAGGTCAAGGCCATCTTGAGGGCGTCTTGGGGCCATCTGGACATATTGTCAAGTAAGACAACGCCCAAGCTTTATGGCTCAGTGTTTCAGCATCTTGAGGTACATCAACAGGTATGGAACCATGTGTAATCTACTCAAGGCCTAATGCTCATCTCTAGAGTGGAAACATTGGGGCTACAAGGTCACATCTTCTCTCAAAACACAACAAAACATCCTTTGGAGTGTGTTGGAGAAAATTCACAGCATCCCTCAAGGGGTCTTTGTTGTTTATGTGACAACACCTGAAACAAACCTCTTAAGATCAAGTAAGATCAATATAACTAGGGGCAAAAACCAGTAAAGCATCATTATGGACCATATTTGATCCTAGGGGCACAAAAATACTTCACAAAAGACTTACCTTCAAATGTGTTGCTACCTCAAAATTTGTAAACAAAATACCTCACTTATATTAGGGATGATTAGATCAGCAACCCTATTAGGTGTTTCCAGTGGCATATCCTAATTGGACCCACCAATCCATTGATGTACATGATAATGTGGTCATGGAGTGGAAAGGACTTTGAGGAGGATGCCATAGTCATGAGACTAGCTAATGGAAGTCCAACATCCTAAGTATAATGATGTAAGGAGGGAACAATCATGGAAGCATGAGTTACCTCTTTCCTCGGCTTACTTTTCCCACCCCTTTGGTGCATGTTTTACTTTAATGATTTATTTTTTGTGCATAGACCAAGCTTGCTTTGTGCTTTTCCAATAGCCCTTAAAGATGTAGCAATATCTCGCTCATCGAATTTGGGACATTCAAGAGCTCCTTTATTTTAGATGAAGCATTAAATGCTTTCAAAAACTGAGGGATGGCTAATGAGGGGGTTAGAGCTTATGCTAGGATTTTGCGCACATGCTACATAGGTCCCAACAATCTTTTACATTTTTACATTTTCTTTCTATTGTGGCTTTATATGCTTTTATCATTCCTTCAGCCACATCAATCTCAGGGGCCAAGTTTCCTCGCCTTGACTCAAGGATGTGGATATAGGGTGCCAATCCTAATGACCAATGACAATCAACCCAAAGAATGGAGATGATTAATAGGGAATGACGGAAAGCGGTAAACATGGAATACCATGGACACGCTATATCAATTAGTCACCCCTTATTAGTGCCCCTCGTAAACCATAAAGGCCTTAGGGAGGTCCCACTAGACTAGGCTCTATTGGAAAATAAGAAAGGCAGTAAAGATTTTCTTGTTCTTGATAATTACTTGTGATGTTTCTTATTATTACAATTCTTTATATCTTCTTTCTTTTGTTCATCAAGCAATTACCAAAAGCAACAGCACATAAAACAATAGACAAAAGATGTAAGCACATGCGAGGGCAAACCCCCCCCCTAGGGGTAAACCCAGTCAAGATAATTCTTCCTTTCAATAGTATTCCTTGAGACTCTTCACCCTAGACCAAGGCAGGCCCTTCCCTCCACACCAAGTCAGCCTCCTAGAATTTCGACCTCTTTCCAGCAACTTCGACTAGGGTAGCAACTCATGGCAACTGGCAGCTTCCGGTAACAATGAAACTTAGGAGACTTCGTTCTCCCAATCCACAACACAAAACACAGAGATAGAGGCACCAAAATTTTGATTTTTCCTTTCTCCTTAGACTTCCGCAAACTCGCATTCACTTCAGCTTCCCGGCAACAAACTTCGCACCTTTTCCCAGCTACAAGAGAACTTCGCACTTCTGCCTAGCAACAAGAGAATTCTAACTTTATGAAAGAAATGATGCTCCAAATGAATTTGATGTGCTTCCTTTTATAGGCTTCTTGTGGGGTCGAATAGGTCCTTAGGCCGACTTGATCTTCTCTTAAGCCAACATGGTATGGATGTTACATAATTCATATTTGACTCAATATTTAACCTTTTTACATGACTCAAAAGCCCAAGAAGGGTCTCTTTAAATGTACAATAACTCTATCGACTAAGAATAAATCCTACAAGTCCTCAATGGGGACTTTGGCCTAAAACATGGTGACCTAAGCATGAAACCCATGCTTTAATAATTCACAATAATAATAATAAAAATTATTTTCTTTATTCTTTTGACAAGTACATTATTGAAGACCGAAGATAGTTACATTTTCCAACAAGGTCAAAGGCTAACCTCCCAAGTGAAGTGTGGGAACAAGGATACCATTAGGAGTGGTCAATCACCCAGTTTTCCCAGTGATTCTTATCAATATGCCCTTAACATTAAATGAAAGCATATGATTGATAAAATGGTTAAAGTGCCTATGGATAGATGACACGCCTTCTTTCAAGAAGAATGTTAGAAGGGTGAGAGCATTGACCAAAGCTATCTAAAGTCCATCATAGGGCAGTTATTGGCTATCAAATGAGGAGAAAAAATTTCTCCTATGCGAAACAGTCCACGTCATTAAGAACCAACGCATGTGTCAAGAATCTACAACCAATGAAGGGTGTCCAACTCCAAAGTGTTCCAGATAAGTCAAAAACTAGCAATAGAAAAGTGCTAGATCCTCCCAAGGAAAGAGTGCAAGTGACAAGAATTCTATGAAACCATGTGCCAATAAAATTAGGATGGTGTATCAATGAAAAACAAGCACATGAAAGTTAGGGTGTTCTTGTACCAAGGCTTAATCATGCTTAGACCATGTCAATTCAACCCAACAAATGTATAATTTAGTGATAGCAAGGAGAGAGTGCCAAGCGCTCTACACCATTATAAAGCCAATACAATGAAGATGTGAATACAATGTTAGCCTAGGCCAAAAGTGTTGGGACATTCCATCAATGAAGACCCATACATCAACATGCATCATCAACCATCCAACAGTCATAGGGGCTTCACAACCAAGTCTATTAACATGAAAGCAAACAATCACCAAAGCATCAACATTATCAAGATATCCATGACTCTAACAACAATAGCCTCATCAAATGCAATCACAACCCCTAGGCCATCCAATGATAAACTTGGAAACTTGGCTTTGTGATGAAATTCACAATAGAAGTGAACAAATTCATTGTTGTGGGTCTCATGCAAAATGAGGGGTAACAAGAAATATAAACAAAAAGGAGAGGTATTATTCATCGCGTTGTGGTTTAGTGGTTGGGATTGGTGCCACCATCTAAACAACCCAAAATCAAAAATGAAACCCCTAAGAGTGTAGAGCCCATTGTGTGTATGTAAAGGAAAGTGTTTGACCTTTAAAAGCAAGTAATAATTTCAATAAAAAGATATACGTCCCCAAATATGAAGTAAAGAATAATATTATTTCTTATATTACTTATCATTAATATTAGTATTACTAATTGATAATGTAATCATTTAAATTTAAGTGCCATAAAATTTTAATAACAGTTTATTACCAAAAGTATTTGCAATGAAGTGTAAAGGGTTATTAAAAATACTAGCAAGCATATTCATGTTACAAATACAAGTTTACTAATCTAAATGAAAGTCAATGGCTATACCTTACTCTATTCTATTTAAAATGCATAGTTAATAAAGTTGTTAAACCAATTTGCATGACCATTCATGGTGAAAAATTCATTAAAGCGACCCACAGGACCTGGGCATGATATTATACAATTTTATGTCAATGTGGGGATGCAGCCTACCATGGAATCTCGAGGAGAACACAAATCTAAAAATTGACAGCTCTTGCATTCTCTAAAAACCAATGAAGGAAAAATATTATTTTGGGGAATATTTTGCACTACATTCATTGTGCATAGATGGGGTCCATCTTAGCTGGAGTGTAAAGGTGCGTTTTGGCATAAATCATAGCTGGATCTTGGCAAATCTGTATCCAAATATGGATCTAATCCATGGATCCACAACGTGAAGGGGCAGTTCTAGTAATGTCGATTTGTTTATTCCACTTCCAATCCATTGTCTTTAACAAATAAAGAACCTTTGATAGAGGATTTATACAACATTCAAAAAGAATGCCATGATATTTATATTTGAAATCTCTTACTAGTACCTTAGTTAAGTTTTGTGACAACAATCTAAACTAACAATGGGGAATTACCATCTAGGAATTTATAAAAATGGTCACCAACACAATAGTTTGTAAATTTTCCCACGACTAGGTTCAACAGCGACATTACTAGAGGCAAGCAAATTTAAAGGGTACTCTAATTTGAAATCTTGCATAGTTTGACTCTAACATAAAATTACTCCTTGGGATGATTATCCACATATTGTTACAAAAGTTTTACTCTGTCAGTGGAACATACAACTCTCAACTTCTGAACAATTGTCATGATAAATCAAGTTGGGAAAAGAACATATCTCGCAAGTAATGCCAATATTTAAACTTCTTTACAATACCTTTTTAAATATAAAACCATGGGCTATGTTGATATAATAGGTGTTAAAGCTAGCCCATCATGGGCTATGTTGATATACCAGGTGTTAAAGGTAGCCCATCATGGGCTATGTTGATATACTAGGTGTTAAAGTTATCCCAAGGGTTTAGCTCAATCAATTGTCACCCCTTTTGTTGGGCATTTGGCTAGTTTCATGCGAACCAATGCCTAGTTCATATCCACCTACATGAGGCACACTAGTCTACGCCTATTGATTTACTAAGGACGTCATCCACAAATATGGGGAATCATCCCTTGAGTTTCCCCGCACGATTTTCCTTGGAAAATAAAATAACAAGTACTAAATAAATAAAATAATTATATGTAAAAAATTTCGAATAAACTCATTATTTTTATTCTCAACGTTTTATACCTACAACTAAGGTCCATCATCAGGAGAGAAAGTGTTATGGTTCATCATCTCTCCTGACGATGGACCTCAATTGAAGGTCCAAAACATTGAGAATTAAAGATATGAATGCAGATTATACAAAAAATTCTACACATAATATTATATCTAGCATGAATCTCAAATCTGAAATATAGTTAGAATCAATTTTAATGAAATGTTCTAATAAAAAAGGTCACTTACACAATTATCTCAATAGTTATTCAACAATGAGATGATTATAAAATAGCGCATGCATTCATATAAGCATCTAATGAATCTTATTTAGTATATTTCATTTGAGTCATGGACTCTTAATAGCAAAACTTGTGTTTTTAAAGAGCTAAAATACTTAGGTTCACTACCAATGTTATTTTAACAATGCTCACCATTTTCTATTACTTAAACTTTTTCCCTGTATGGTTATATATTTACTTTGCTAATCCATGTTCTATTATTCATTTTTTCCTATGTGATTTTGATGGCTGCTACAACATTTGCAAAATGGAAAAAAGATCATATGTCATTGCTTGCAACCAAATTATTTTAAGGAAAACGAAACAAATAATCTAACATATCTCCATGTCTCACACTCACTCATGAGTCACGACACTAGCCACAACATTTTATTTACTTCATCCTCAATAATATGTTGTATCAAAGTAATAGTACTATTAATATTAATTTTCTTGCTATTTGCCTAAACATTCTTCAATGTTCAAATTATGTCTTTTCACTCGGGACTACAGTGTTCACAACTTTTGTCTAATGGGCTATAATGTTCATAAAAATCCAAGTGATATCAAGTCCTAGGATTCAAAGCAATATGATTGGTCATGGCTGACCTACAATACAAATATGATGAGAGAATTCTTTATACCTAAATATAATAGTTCTTCTTAACATGAGGACATAGAACATGTGGATACAAGCGTTCGACATGGTACATCTCGACCTTGGAAATAGTACATTGGGGACACAAACACATATATTTGATAAGAGGATGGATGGCCCTATACAATCAGTAGGGGTTCTCCAAAAAAAAGGTCGCAATTACACCTTACACTTTTTGGAATAGGAAACCCATCTGAATTATGGCTCACCAACCTTTTATTAGTTTTAAGGAGTTTACCACTTGAGGCCAAGTCCCACCATTTAGGATTTTATGTGATGCAATAAAATCAAATGGAACTATTCAAATATGCAAAATGCAAAACACTGCTTGAGCCAAACTAGCAAAACCAAGGAGATAAACATAGCACCAAATATATCACTGTTTTGTATCTTTATCAAGAATGTAGGGAAATAAAAGCAGAGATCTAAATAACTAGTTGCATAACAATTAACTACAATACTATCCTTATGGCTATAAACACATAATTTGTGAGATAAACAAAATAAGACAAATTGCTCAAACATGAGAAAATTCCACGCTATAAAAGCAAATGCTTACAGCATTCCAAAACTCAGTAAACTAGTAAAAGAAGTTCTACATATCATAAACTTCAGAACTTAAAATTTCTCTCCAAATAACAATTAACTACAATACTATCCTTATGGCTATAAACACATAATTTGTGAGATAAACAAAATAAGACAAATTGCTCAAACATGAGAAAATTCCACGCTATAAAAGCAAATGCTTACAGCATTCCAAAACTCAGTAAACTAGTAAAAGAAGTTCTACATATCATAAACTTCAGAACTTAAAATTTCTCTCCAAATAACTCAGCCAACAATTGCTTCTTATTCATTAATTTCCTAAAAGAGATTACAAAATTGTAAAAGCCAAAGCTACTTCTTAGTCGAATTCAACCTATTTATAGAAAAAGGCAGGAAATCATGAGTTTTGATACACCTAACTAACCATTCATTTACCCTTCTTGCCCGCTTAGTGCCCTTATCACTTTGTCTTCTTTGCTCATATGAGGATCCAATTCCCTTTCATTGTTCTAACCCTTTGCTTAGTTGTTTGAATTTCCTTTCTGACTATTCATATCCTATTTTCTAGAATAACGTTATTTGGTTAGGGAAGCTGCTTCCTTTTCTCTTATCCATTTTATATAAATGCCACCCATGCCTCAAAAGTTCAATTCAGTGTATCCCCATGAGAAAAAGTACATTGCTTAAGGAAGCCTCTATATAACACAACACTCTTGCCTTATTCTTGTCTCCCATTTCTCCATTAATCCATATATTATTGATTAGTGTCACATGTTGGGTAGAAGCCTCAACAAACTTCTGGATGGATGCTTCATTAACCTTAGGGAGAGCTTGGATATCTTTCTTGTTGGTGCTAATATAACATCCCAAATATTTAGAGTCTCGACACCTATGATTGTGGAAAGAAATTATTTCTAGGCCCAAAATGTTGGGAAATCTATAGGGCAATGATTAGAGTGATTTCTCTTTTCTTGATAATTGCTTGTGATCTCTTTTTACTTTTTCTTACTTATTAGCTTCTTTACTTATTATTATGTTTGTATATCATCAAACAGCTACAAAAACAAGAAGAACATGAACACAAAATGTAGGCTGCAAGCTAGGGCCAAAACCTCTCCACTTGAGAGGAAAACCCGCAAAATTCTTCTCTTCGTATAGATTCTTCAATTGACGAATTCCAAGGCCTCTAGACCAAGACCACTACCCTCCAAGACCAAGACCAACTCTTCTAGATGATGTGTTTCCTTTGTCCAAGTCAAACCCAGTCAAATCTCTTCCTGTAGCACAACTTTGACCCCCAGCATCAGATTTTCAGCCTCTACTACAGGTCTGAAATTTTCGGCCTTCCCAGCAGTAGCTGCTGCCACACATGTGAGCTTATTCTAGCCTCCCAAGACTTCTTCAGAGCCTCACTTGGCCTTCTCCTTCTTCTGGTGCTTGAGGATGGCCTAATGTGACCTTCGTTAACCTTCTTTCTCTTCCTTCTTCAAGATCGAACCTGTAGAAAAGAAACCCTAGACCAACAGCAGAAACCCTAACCTTCCTTCGCATGCGTGACAGAGAAATAGCCCATAAACAAGTCTTTTGTGTTCTCTTCCTTCTCCGTTGCTTTCTTCCTCTTCCTCCTTCACTTGAATGAGTGAGTGATCAATGTCTTCCAAGGAGGTCAAGTTCCCTCCTTTATATATGCTTCTGAAGGTGGATGTGGCTGCTCAAATTAGACCGACTTAGTCTTGAAGGGTATTTTAACACTTTTAATGACAAAAATAATTTTCTTTACAAGTTACACTATGTTCGATGGGGTCTTCAACTTATGACAGTGACTCTTTTGACTTCTTGGCCTAGGAAAAATCGTAAAGGCAGTCAATGGGTGCTTGACTTCTAAAATAAAAGACCTTAAGCATGAAACCCTTGTTCCAAAAATAATAATAATAATTTTTCTTTCATTTTACAATATACAAGAATCAAAAGTACATTTCATATTTATGAAGACCAAACCTAGTTACACAATATTCATAATTCAACACTCCCTCTTAACTAGGGAGGTATTCATAAATGGTACGTGGACATTCTCAATCTGAAGAGATCTCATAAGAAGAGTCGGAATGGTAACCCATTTGTTTAGCATCATATCAACCAGCATTGTCATATAGCAAGGCCTTGACTAACAGCTCTATCTCTCCACAAGATCAGAGCACAATGCCGGCGAGACCAATGATTTATAGACACCATCATCATTGTCTCTCTCAGAACATACCCCACCCGGGTTCTCTCAAAGTATGTTCCACCAGGACTGTCCTTATCTTGGATAGCGAGCCCTCAAAGAATATCAGTCTTGTTGTCACCTATCGCCTACACCTACCTATAAGTTAGTGAGAAAAGCCTTCAACCCCACAAGGTGTGGTTAGTGGAAGGAGACTCAGAGAAGGGGTTGTCACATTGTTCCCGACTCTCTCCATCTAATCTATCTCCTAGGTTAGCTAAGGGGGGTGGTCCCTAATGAAAAGTTAAGTCAAAAGTGATATGAGGTACTAAGAGGAAAGTTAATTTGGATTACTTGTCAAAAAACTTGTTTCCAAGAATTAAACAAGCATATAAATGTGCAAATTTCAATGATATATTCAAAGTATAGACCAGTTCATTCAAGTAAATAACAATAGCTTGCTCCAAAAATGAAATCAAGATACAATGATAGACAATTCAAATGTTAGACCAAAATAAGCATATGAACACCATTTGCAACTATAAAGGAAATAGTACTTTGGAAGAAAATGTCTCAGATAACAAAATACATCAATTACTCATGAGCAGAATGATCATCAAACCAATAACATTAAATAGAACTACACCAATGATCAATATTCTAAGTACAAGAAAATTAAATTGTTGCAAAAGTAAAGGACTCGCAATACTTGCATCATAAATGCTTCTTGAAATGAAAAGAACGATATTTGCAAATGAAACTCAAAACACATCAAGATAGCAAAATGGGAAATTGCAAGTAAAATGATTATGTAAATGTGCTCTTGGTTGATTTTATTAGTTAAACTCTAAAAGCAAGATTTCAATTAAACTCCAATCCTCAGACCTCACCCTCACCCAACAATTCGGATCTCATAGTGAAGAGTCAATAGAGGTGGAGGGTACCTAAATGTCTATACAACCAACTTAAGTTGGAAGTTAATTTTGAATGAGGCTTTGGAAGCTTGTAAAATGCAACTAATTCAATGTCTACTATGTCATGCAAGTAAATTTGTATAAGTTAAGTAAATGATAGAAATTGCCTTAAACACAAGATTGCATACACATGTAGGATTTGTAAAAAATATTTGCTTTGACTTATGATAGTTTTGTGATTTACCCAAAAACAAATAAAACTTGAGAAATCCCTTGCATGTAAGTAAATAACAATGTTTGTGATTAAGTGAACTCAAGATTGATTAACTTTGCAAACGAAATGGACTTGAATTTGCAGTATGAAATTAAAATGACTTATAGAAAATTAAGTTAATGAACATGTGAAGAGTAGATTGCTCAAAGTAAATTGATTGTAGCTCAAATCAACATATAAAATGGAGAATGCAAAACCTTAAGTTGAATTGTAGCAAACTTATTTGAACAAAAAAAAATGTGATGAGTGAGGTTGTGTAAATTTTAAGCATGCAATTAAAATGGAAAACAAGAAGATGCAAAAATTGATTCACCCACATGTTTCTCTCCCTAAATGGAGAGAAGGGATGCCATGGGTAAAACCCAAGCTCCCACAATGAAAATAGACATTTTATTAGCTTTTTACAATGAGTAGAAAGCCCCTTAATGGGCTGCTCAAAAGATGGAAGAGACAATTACAAAATAGGAATCTATAGGAACCAAGATCTCCTTCGAACGAAGAGTATGAGTTGATTATGAAGAATGATATCTGGGATGTGGTCCCTAGACCCAAGGACAAATCCATTGTCACCTCGAAATGGCTCTACAAGATCAAGCATGAAGCTAATGTAAGTGTTGAAAAGTTCAAGGCCAAATTTGTTGCTCAAGAATTCTCTCAAAAGGAAGGTGTGGACTATGATGAGATCTTTGCACCAGTTGCCCGATATACCACCATCCATTCGATTATAGCCCTTTCTGCCTCATAAGGATGGAACCTACACCAGATGGATGTCAAAACCGCCTTCTTGCATGGTTCAATTAAGGAGGAAGTCTATGTAGAACAACCGAGGTTTTCAAAGTTCAAGATCGTAAGACACATGTATGCAGGTTGAAAAAAGCCTTCTATGGGTTGAAACAAGCTCCCTCTGATGAAGTTGGGTTTTACAAGAAGTGAAGTTGATCTGAATCTTTACTTTAAGGTTGAAAATGATAGACCTCTCATATTGGTACTTTATGTGGACGATCTCTTTCTGACAAGTGCATACCCTCTTGTTCATCAATGTATGAGGGAGTCGGCTTCGAAGTTCAAGATAAAAGACCTAGGATTGATGCATTATTTCCAAGGGTTGGAGGTCTAGCAAAAGCCAGGTGAAATTTTCCTTTCTCAAGGAAAATACATTGTGAAGTTACTTGAAATATTTGGGATGGTGGACTGCAAGTCCGTGACTACTCCAATGGAACTTAACTCCAAGAAGTTATCGGAAGTCTTGCCAAGCCCGATTTGGGAAATCCTTCTGAGTATCATCAACCTGTGGGGGCACTGATGTTCTTAGTGAACTCTCGTCCGAACATATGTTTTGTAGTGAATACATTGAGTCAGTTTATGGTCGAGCCTCATCGCATACATTGGATTGCTGCCAAGAATCTCTTGAGATATCTCGAGGCCATAATCACCTATGGACTGAGATACACTATCGGGAATGTGAGGCTCCATGGTTATTCTGATGCTGACTAGGTTGGCAATGTGGTGGATCGTAAGAGCACATCTAGATGTTGCTTCTCTCTAGGTTTTGCTTCGATATCCTGGATGAGAAAGAAGCAGAAGTTGGTTGCTTTGAGCACCACTCAGGCTGAATATATTACTGCTAGTATGGCCTCCTGTGAAGTTGTTTGGTTGAGGAAGCTCTTAGTGAGTTGTTTGGACATGTGTTGGATACCACCGTGATCTTCTATGACAACCAAAGTGGGATTCGTCTTTCTGAGAATCTCGTGTTTCATGACCGCTCCAAGCATATTGATATCAGGTACCACTTTATCTGGGATATGGTACAATGGGGAGCAATAAGGTTCCATCACATTGAGATTGATGATTAGGTCGTAGATATTCTTACGAAGCCCCTAGGGAAGGTCAAATTCTTAACCTTCCGTGAACGACATGGAGTCGTGGAGAGACCCTCTTATGAGGGTCCCGTTTGATTTGGATATTGGTCTCTGAGAGCTCCGAGGGGCTTGGGATACTTCCTGGAGTGATGAGCGACCATAGGGTGAGTGGTTCACCTTCCCCTGGAGGTGTGTTGTGTACAACGTGAGTGGTTCACCTTCCCCTGTGATACCCCATGATGGTAGAGATATGCTTAAGATGAGTGGTTCAGCTTCTCCTATGGCATATGAGCAGGATGAGTGGTTCACCTTCTCCTTCTGATACATCCTACCCATGCAGTTCGGGACTCATGGGAAGTACCTCTCATCTAGCCAATGAGTATGGAAATGAGGATAGGGATCATAGTACTACCAATGGATGCATCGTGTACTACCATACTCCCTATGCTAGGATGTTTGATATTGATCTAGAATCAATGGAGACTGACTTAGGGTCAATGGAGAGTGGTATGATACACTCTCGACTATTGGAGATTGACTTCGGGTCAATGGACAATGGTATGACACATTCTCGATCATTTCTTCTTCATTGTTTCTTCATGGTTCAGCAAAGCAGAGCAGAGTATAATAGGGATGTTAGAGATGGTACTGATTGACAGATGATTTGGTAGGTGGAGTTCTTCCTAGTTGAGAGGGAGTGTTAAATTTGGCAACTAGAGCCAAACTCCACCTTGGACAGCTCATATGATGCAGCTGATATTGTTATTGGATTCCTCTTTCCGAGAGGCGTAGGATTGATCTAAAGATCATCTCATTCTGACATGTACAAATGGAAATATGAATTTATTCTGTTTATGGACAAATCGTCAAGGTCGGCCAACGATCTAATGTAGGCTCAGAAACCCAAAGGACATATCTTTTCATCTTCAACGTTGCATATAAATAGAAGATGCATCTATCTCATTTGGACATCATTCATCTCACACATATTTCTCTCTCCTCATCTGATTGGGGTGTACAAACTTCAGGTTCCCTTCTTCTCCTCCACATGTGTGAAGTTTGACTGTGATTTTCTATTTCCAATGTTGACCAACGTTGACAAGGCAGTGTTGACCTTGTTTGACTATGATTTTGTGGGATTATTTATGTTTGGGTAGGCTATATTCTTTGGCACAGAAACCAAGATTTTTTGTGTTGTTTGACCAGCGTTGACCGCAATAAGTTTGACTGCAGTTTTAACTCTGTGTTGACCGAGTTTAATTGATATTTTCGAGATTGTTTTGGGCTTATTCGTGTTGAAGAATCTAGGGCAATTAGTATTTGTAGGATTCTTCTAGGCTTGATAACAATTTGTGAAGTGCTTTTACAATATCTCTTACCTTGATCTTCTTCGTCTTTATTAGTGTGTGTGTTTGCTTCATCAAATTCCTACCAAAAACAAAGAGACAAGAACACAAGATGTTGGCTTTTTGCCAGGGCCAAAACCTCTCCCTCTTGGAGACGAAAACCTGCTCAAAATTCTTCTTATAGAGATTCAAATTGATGAATACCAAGACCCTTGACAAAAGTGTTTGACTCAAGATTACCTCCAAGATACTTGTCACTATCCCCTGCAGCCTTCGGCCTTCAAGTTACAGACTTGTATTTTCGCACTGTGTTGCTTCATACCTCTTCCTTCGCATTGTCACATCACTGTGTTACTTCAAACCTCGGTCTCCTTTTTCCTTCGCTGACTAGGTACAAACCTGATTCCTCGGTTTCTAGTGTTCTCTTCTTCCTCGGCTTTTACAGTTCAACAATGAGAGTATCACTACACTGTTGTGACACTGCCTTTAGCATTCTTCATATTTCAGTCTCCTTTCCCTGTCTTGTTATAGTCCTCGGCTACAATATTTTTTCTCTTCTTCAGTTACCTTATTTCTTCGCTTTTCCACAAGTCTGTTGCTTCATCTTTATGGTATTGTCTTGTGAGAATCCTTTACTTCTTCGCTATGACGGGATATAGTCTATCCGAGACTTCTGAGATATATGAAACAATCCTTCATCGAGAGCCTTGACATATGTATGCGTGACAGAATTTATCGAGAGCCTTGAGATATATATATGTGTGAGACAGAATTTATCGAGGGCCTTGAGATAAATATATATATACATGAGACGGACTTCACCGAGATGTATGTTACTTCCTTTGTTTACTATATAGTGTCTTAGCTTCTTCATTTAATACACAGAGATGTCCAAACTTCACTGAGAGGAAGATTATTATCCGAGTTTCACTGAGAGGAAGGTATGTCACTGTCCTCCTTCTTCGTTGCTTCTTCAGAGATTGATCCGAAGTTGTGTCTTTGTAATGCCACTTCATGCGTTATATATGTGGGTCAACGTCATACATTAGGCCGACATGTAAACCATAAGCTGGGCCGACATATCAAGGAGATCACTGCCTTTGTGAAGCCGACTTGCAAGGGATAGTGACACTTGTTTAGAGCATAGATATTTTGACAACATGACTTTGACAATACTTATGTTAAGACACCAAATCCTAAAGACATCAAGAAAATGTCTTTGACCTATGGTAAACATATCTTGCTCATGAAACCCATGATGTAAGAAAAAGTAATTGTTTCTTTTCTTTACATAATATTTACAAGTCATAATGAAAACCAAACCTAGTTACATTTCCTTCAACAAACTATTCTTGGAGGCCGAGTTGACTAGGTTTGACCGAGCTGATTTGGAGGAAGATTTCTACTAAGTTGACTAGCGTTGACTTTCTGGTTAGGGCATACTGTTGACTGCAGTTTGACTAGACAGATTTCACTGTGTTTGGGCAAGTAAATTTTGTATAATGTACTCTCTCTCTGCTGAACTTCTGAAGAATAATAAGAAGACCTAATCAAAGGGTTTCCCCACATTGGGGTTTTTCCTTGGCATCCGCCAAATATTGTGTCCTCTTGTCTTGGCTTGTCTTTTATTTATTATTTATGTTCTATCTGCATTTACTATCATGTTAATGTGATTCCTAATCTGGAAACTGATATTGGGCTAATAAGAAAATTGAAGTAAATTGCTCTTAAGCATAGAACATACCATTGTTACCTAAAATTAACAGATGGCAAGCACGTACCTAGGGGAGGTGGTATTATCAACTTTGAGAGGGAGTCTGGGAGCCCTCTGCATCTCAATGATGTCCTCTACGTTCCAGGATTGAAGAAGAACCTTGTTTGAGTAGTTACCCTTAAGACAAGGGATATGATGTCATCTTCAATAGAGGTAAGGCTTAATATAACTAGTGTCGGTCTTCATAATGAAATTCAAATGTATCATTGATGTACTTATTATATTCATTATTACTATTTTATTTCTAGTCAAAGCATGTTCTTCATGCTTTTAGGGTCAATTGAGTCAAAAGAAAAGTTATCATGAGTTAATGAAATGTAATTGAGTCAAAGTCCCATTTGCATTTCTTGTAAAAGAAAAGGAAAATTTATTTTTCGAGTCAAAGAGTCAAAAATGCCACAACAAAGACCAAGTATGCCCTCCTAGACAAGTCGGCCTAAAGAGGTAGTCAGTCATTCGACCTCCTAGACATGTATAAATACAAGATAGCTCGACCTCATTTGATCATCCATCTATCACTTCAATTTTTGTGAAATTCGTCAAAGGAAAGAGAGAGAGAGTAAAGGAGAGAGAAAATTATTTTACTGCCCTAGTTTTTGTTCACACATGCAAAAATTTTGAGGCAGTTTTTGTGCTACTACAGGCCCGAAATTTGAGGAGATGACTAGATTTCTGAGATTTGACCAACGTTGACTTTTGTTGACTATGACTTGTTGAAGATGGATTGAAGGAGGGTTGACTTGGGTCTCTGTGGCAGTCTTGGTCTTGTTCTTGGGTCTTGGATATCTCAATTTGATCTAATTCTATAAGAAGAGGATTTTCTTGGGTTTTCCCCTTTGTAGGGTTTGCCCTAGCTTAAAGCCCAATTTCTTTTGTTCTTTTTCTATTGTGATCTTCATGTTTTGTACACTTTGATAATTGTTTGACGAAAAGAATATAAATTTAATAAGAAGCCAACAAACATTCACAAGTAATTATCAAGTTAAGAGAAATTTGCCCTAATCTACAAGCATCCTTATTTCTCAACATATTTCAGCGAACTAAAGGAGAAGGACATCTAGTTTCAGATAGAGCTAGGAGATGATGGAAAGCACGCATCTAGGGGAGTTGGTATTGTCAGCTTTGAGAGTGATTTTGGGAGCCCTCTCCATCTCAATGATATCCTCTATGTTCCAGACTTGAAGAAGAACCTTGTTTCAGTAGCTGCGCTTGAGGACAAGGGATATGATGTCATCTTCAGCAGAGGTAAGGCTTACCTCAAGCACTTAGCTTCTAGAGCAACGAAGCAAATAGGTGTGAAGGTGAAGAACCTTTACAAGTTGCAAGTTGAGACATGCGCAACCTTGAGCGGCAAAGCATGTGGTGAGCAGAGTAGAGATGTTGGGGAACTTTGGCACAAGCGCATGGGACACTAACATCATGGGGCACTGAAGATTCTTCAGCAAATAGCCAGAAGATTACCAGCAAGCAATTTTGATCAGCATGATGCTTGCAAGGGGTGCACAATTGACAAGTATGCCAAGACTTCTTTTCAGGGCTGAGACAGCAGAGCCAATGGGATTTTGGAATTGATGCATTCAGATGTATGTGGACCCTCCTCTTCTCCATCTCTTATGAGACACAGGTATTATGTCACTTTCATTGATGATTGTTCTCAGAAAACTTGGATACTTTTTATGCAAAAGAAAAATGAGGTCTGAACCAAGTTCATGGAGTTTAAGGCCTTAGTAGAAAACCAAACCAGGGAGAAGATCAAGGCAACGAGGAGTGGCAATGGAGGAGAATACGTATCCAATGCGTTCAAGGACTTGTCTGTCAAGGAGGGCATTATGAGAGAGTTGATTGCACCCCATAACCCTAAACAGAATGGGGTGGTTGAGAGGAAGAACCGTTGTATAGTTGGAGCAGCCAAGACATGTTGCATGGTTAAGTATTGCCTATGTTCTTGTGGGCAGAGGCATGCAACAATGCAGTATTTCTGCAGAATAGGAGTCCACACAAGGTGCTTGGATGAGTTACACCAAAGGAGGCTTCCACAGGAAAGAAGCCAGATGTCTCGCACTTCTGGATCTTTGGCACAATAATTTATTGCCATGTGTCCAAAGATAGCAGGAATAAGCTGAAACCCATAGCTAAAAAGGATATTTTTGTGGGATACAGTGAGACAGCTTAGGCATACAGGGTGTATCTACCAAGACTCAAGAAGATAGTTCTCGAACGGGATGTGAGGTTTGAGGAGTTCAAAGCTCTGAGGGAGTCCTTAGAGCGAGAGCAGGTTGGAGTACCTAAGATGGAGGAACCTCAGTGAGGATCACAATTTGTCTCAGCCAAGTGACAAGAGGGTCGCACAGCAAGATGCAAAATAGGATGATGAGGAGAAGGGGCCAGGATGAGAGCAAGTAGCTAACTCAGTTAGAGACTCCTGGCATAAGGAGGAAGAGAGCCAAGTGCGATGATAGGTTGATTTAGCAAGCCCTCGAGCACGTTGAAGCTCATAGCACCATGTTCAAGCAAAGCAAGCAACCATAGAGGTACACAGAGGTTAATGACACTAATGACTAAGTTGGTGAACACTGAGCCTTCTTCTTACAAGGAGGCAGCTTCTCAGCAAGTTTGGCAAGATGCCCTGGTGGAGGAATATTCCTCCATCATGAAGAACAATGTCTGGGAGATTGCGCCACAACCTGAGGGCAAATCAGTAGTAGGCTCACCCTGGGTGTACAAGGCGAAGCATGTTAATTTTTGCAACTGCGGTCAAATTCCACTTTGGACAACTCATATGATAAAGATAATGATTGCAATAGATTCCTCTTTTTGAAAGGACCAAAATCGACCTCAAGATCACCTTATTTGTACAAGTGAAAGTTGGTTTTTGAATTTACTTATTCTCTCATATATATTGGGTTAGGTCGGCCCTAAGCACATGTTAAATTGGACAGGTCGACCTCAACCAAGTGGACCCTCATGAAAGCCTATAAATAGAAGAGACCTCAAGCTGATTTCATCACATTGATCAAGCCATCCTCTCTTCCCTTATTGTCTTGGTTCGCACAGGTCTGTCGCAGGAAAGTTCACGCAAGGGTCCAAAATCTCAGGGATGAAGCTCGCACTGATCTAGGGTTTTCTGATTCCTAGACGTTGGCACAGAAATGGGCATTTTAGTCCCAGGACGTTGCCACACAGTGTCAAGACAACGTCTAGAAAGCCCTAGATACTGGCACAAAAACCTATGGGAGCGTCCAGGGTTTCAGAAGCAAATCTGGAGGTGTCGGTCCTCGTATGCTCGCACAGAGTGGTCCTGAGAGTGTCCAGGTTGTCCCGGACGCATGCATAGTAACTAGAAGAGAGTGTCTGGGGGTTTGGAGCAGATCTGGTGAGTTGGCCCTCGGACGCATGCACAGAATGGTCTAGGGAGCGTCTGGGCTACCATAGACGCTAGCATACAGTTCACAGAGAGCGTACAGGAATGATATAGACGCTCGCAACACTCCTCCTTGCGTCCAGGACTCAAAGATGAGATTTCAGTATTCTGAAGATTTGTTTCATGGATATCATGATTGTTTTGCTGTATAGATAAAGTTATGGATCATTGTATTGTCTTTTGCTAAATCATTTGATGACAATCTAAGAAGAAAAAGATTTGCAAGGGTTTTCCCCAGAGTGGGTTTTGCCTTGGTCTCAGACCAATCTTGGTGTCTCTATGTGTGTGCATGCTTTTTTTCTATTGTTCCTTTATGTTCTGCTGCATTGATGATGATGATGTTGTTCTTTCTATATAATTGCATATGTTGATGAATAATGGTGTAGATCTGGATAATGTAATGATGATATGAGATGAACTTAATATATTAATGAAGAAATGCAATTATCAAAACAAAGAACAATGTAGCCCTATGAAAACTTAACAAAGCATGGAGCAGATGGGAGTGTGAATAAGTACAAGATGAGGTTTGTGGCCAAGGGCTCGTCAGAAATTGAGGGCATAGAATATGATGAAACCTTTGCCCCAGTAGCACAGTATTCATGCATTAGGACTATTATGGCACTTGCAGCACAGACGTGGTGGAAGATCCACTGGATGGACGTGAAGACAGCTTTCCTCAAAGTAGTGGTTGAGGGGATTTATATGGAGCAGCCAGAGGTGTTTGAGCAGTTCAGCAAAGACATGTGTGTGTGTGCTGAAAAGAGCTCTCTATGGGCTCAAGCATGCACTTAGAGAGCAAGATACACTCGTATTGACAACTATCTTCGAGGATTGGGCTTCACTAAGAGTGAGGCGGATGCCAACCTATATAGCATCATGGTTGGTGGGCTTCTGCTCATTCTAGTACTCTATGTTGACAATCTTATATTGATAAGGGCAGACAGCTTGATCTAATTGCAAGGAGGACCTTGCAAGGGAGTTTGAGATGAAGGATATGGGGCTTATGCACTATTTCCTTGGATTGGAGGTTTGGCAGGGTGATGGTGAGAACTTTGTGGGACAGGGGAAATACACTACAAAGATTCTCTAGAGATTTCATATGCAAGATTGCAGGCCCATGGTGATGCCTCTAGTCACAAACCGGAGGAAGGTGGATGCTAGCAAAGCAGAGCGAGTGGATGTTACAGTATACAGGCAGCGCATCGGGTCATTGATTTATTTGATCAACACACAACCTGATACTTGTTTTGCAGTCAACCAACAGAGTCAATTCATGACAGAACTGGCCAAAGTTAACTAGGTTGCTACAAAGCATGTTCTGAGGTATCTCAGAGGCACAATGAATTATGGATTATGGTACAGACAAGTTGATGGAGTGAGACTTGAGGGCTTGGAAAATGCATATTGGGCAGGGAGCACCACAATCAGAAGAGTACTTCATGTGGCAGCTTCAACATAGGGTCAACAATTGTTTCCTGGTACAGCAGAAAGCAAAGATTAATTGCACTCAATTCAACAGAGGCAGAGTACATGGTTGCCAATTTGGCAGCATGCGAAGCTATTTGGATGAGGAAGTTGTTTGTGAGACTCTTCTGACAAGGGATGGAGCCTACTATGATACACTGGGTTAATTAGAGTTGCATCAAGCTCTCACAGAACCCAATGTTTCATGATCGCTCAAAGCATATCGAGATTAGGTATCATCATCTCAGAGATTGTGTGCAGAAAGGGATAATGAAGCTATCGTACATTCCAACAGAGGAGCAAACAGCAAATATCTTGACCAAGGCATTGGCAAGAAGCAATTTTGTACACTTCAGAGATAAGTTGGGAGTTGTACAGAATCCCTTCCTCGCTAAGAGGGAGTGTTGAAAATGGTAGCGTGGAAGGTCTTCTTGACTCGTCCCTTAGTCAAGAAAGACCACGATGTGTTTTCCTTTTACCATGGACAATTTCCTTGACTTTTACGAGTTCCTAGAGATGGTTAATTCATGCACATAGTTGGAGGCTCAGGTATGTGGTTCTCCAAGTGCAAGTTCAAATTTAGAAGAGTACAAGTGGGAGCTTCAGTTTCTAATTGAGGCAAGGACGAGTTGGAGAGTCAGTTTGTTAAAATTGGCAGCTAGCGCCAAACTCCATGTGGGTCATCTTATTTATGGCAACTGATATTTTTCTTGGATTCCTCTCATCGAGAGGTGTAGGATTGATCTAAAGATCATCTGATTCCGATAAGTATTCATGGAGATATGAATTTATTTATGTTATGGGACAATTCATCAAGGTCAGCGAGCATCCAAACTACCCCCACTTGTGCTCCATGTTTTAGTACAAATACAAGTGCCTTGCAAGTCATTTAGACACACTTCACTCTTAATTTCTCTCCACTTGTTTTGGGTTTTAGTGGAAGAGAAGTCTAAGAGGAGGAAGCCCTAAACGCAGGAGGAGCCCTAGCCATAGTCTGGCCATAGTCAAGAAGAGATCTAATATTGCCCTAGCCGTAGTCCTAAAGAAGGTGATTTGACCGCCATTCAATCAAGGAGACTTAGCTGCAGTTTATGATGCTTGGCTGCAGTTCAAGCTGGAGATCTAGCATAGTGAAGGAGACTTATACACGCTGCCTTAATGCGTAGTCCTATCCTGCCCTAGTCGTAGGTCCTTCATGCCCTAGTCGCAGGTCTTGTCGCTGTAGATAGAGACTTTGTCTCTTTCCTTAAAGAAGGCTCCTCAACGCAACAAGGAGGCCTCCATACGTTGTCCAAAGAAGCCTCAAATGAAGCCCTAGCTGCAGTCTTCTACACCACCTATCCGATCTAAGAAAGAGACATTGTTAACAGTCCTAAGAATGTGTTTTAGGTGCATATCTTGGTCGCAGTCCTTAAGACTAGCCACGTTGAAGGGAGAGGTCTCTACAGACGTTTTATGAGGAGATCCTATACGCTGTCACAAGAGGTTCTTATCAGTATTTTAGAAGGGCTATACTACGTTGGCTAAAGGAACTACTACAGCAATGAGAAACCTCCATACCTTGATGAGAAGCAGCTCCAATAGCACACAGATCAGCATTGTATTTCAGTGGGCCACATATTGATGACAACCTTGTGTGTATCCTAGGACTGTGGGATCATAGCTTATCTTGCTAATGGGCTAGGCCATAGGCCATAGCCAGTAGCTAAGGCAATGTGGCAGCATGACAGAAGTAGTGTCCCTCACTATGCAAGAGGTGGACAACATTCTATGAGATGCAACATTATGGTTGGATACTACATGGTTGATGCAACATGTTTAGATATAGCCCATGGATGCAGCTACATATCTAGATGCAGCGTGGTATTAGAGACAGCAATGTAGTGCAGCATAATGATGAGTGCAACCTGTTGATGGGAGCTTGTGATGAAGAGAAGCTTAATGACAGTGGTGCAGTGTGATGATACATTGCAGTATACATTGAGCACAGTGATGGGTACAGTCATGATTAGTGAAGCATGATGAGATGCAACATAGTGATGATGGGTGTAGCATGCTACAGCACAATGAGGTGCAACATGATGATGAGGTACAGCACAATGATAGGTGCAGCATGGTGACGGAGTCACCTTGGAGAATGAGTTGAAGCAGCATGTCTTCAACTGAGTTCAGCTACCTCATGTATCATCTTCTTAGAGATGATCTCTGCTCTTATTTAGATAAGTCAAAGTATTGACTTCTGTAGTATATGTACTCTCTCTCTCTCTCTCTCTCTCTCTCTCTCTCTCTCTCTCT